>VWYP01011987.1:176697-250879 GCA_013400435.1 Pycnonotus jocosus
CGGGCGGGAAGGCAGCGGGCGGCCCCGAGCGCCCCCGCGCGGGGAGCGGCGGCGGCGGCGGGCAGGGTGCGGAGGGTGTCCGTGCTTGACGCGGTGGCTGGTGTGCGGTCACAGCGCCGGCTCGGGGGTCTCAGAGGTCTCTTCCAGCCTGGATGGTTCTGTGGCTCTGTTTCTGCTGTCCAAGGTGTTGGCGATGAGCGCCGTTTCCCGTCCGCAGCGGTGGCTGCCATTTAAACACGGTGTCTGGTGGCGCCTTTGCCCTGCGCCTGTCCTTTCGCTTCCTTTTCCCTGTCGTAACGCGAAACGAAACTTATTCCGTCTTCACGGCGAGGGGAGGTGGAGATGGTTTTCTGCGTACGGGCTGTTTGCTGGCGCTTCCACTAGGCATCGCCCGTTTCTGTCATGGTTTCGTTTCCTGAGCGGGTGATGAATGCCATAAACCTGTTAGCTGCCTGCATGTTTTACCGTGTGAATTACGCAGGAAAATCAGCTCTAAATTTCTATACTAATTTAGTCTGATTTAAAAAAAAAATTAGTTTCTTTATCCAGTATAATTTCCACTTAATTTTCTAACATATAAATTCTATATTTTACATATAGATAGGATATAATAAATACCTGCTTTACATTTGAATGAATAGAATTATTTCTAAATTTTATAAAAATTCTAGATTATTTATGAACAATATAAATGCTACCGAGTATCACTTTTATATGCAACATAACAATATCACGATGAAATATATAATTAATATATGTGATAATAAATATATATAAGATAAAGAAAAAATATTTATTGGGAAAAAATAACTAAATTAGCAGTATGTTCTGTGTCTGGACAGTGGTTAATGTAATGGCTTCCTGCTGTGATGGAAGCTTTGAGTTGCCGGTGTCAGCAGGGATAGCTGTCACCTGTGATTGCCTCCTCCTTGCAGAGTTCTGTTTCAGTGTCCAAAATGGCACAGCCGTGATCCATAGGGACACTGAATTTTAAGGCGGAGTCATCTTCTCTAGAAGTGTGCAGCAAAGGAGTAGAGGTGGCGCTTTGTGATGTGGTTTAGAGAGTGTGATGTCACTCAGTCAAGGTTGGGCTTGGAAGTCTTTTCCAGCCTTTTTGATTCTGTTTCATAAATAAAGGGGTTATGGAGTGTTAGCACATCTATTGGTCTGATCAGTGCCCCTAAAGTTCATCAGACTGGAAGAAACAAGTAAATGAATGGAATAAAGACATGAGCACACTACGGTTTAGCATTCTGAGAAGCTGGACAGTGGGGTGGGTTCATGATCTTCCAGGGGTTTGTGTCTCCTATGAGTGTTACATAATTTTCTCCAAGAGTTGTCTCAGTGTATCCCTTTACAACTGTATCAAGCAGATGAGTTGCAAGAATACGAAATATTTTAAGTAATCGAGGCAGATATGTGCATGATGAACCTACCCCTCTTTTCTCTTAGATTTTGTAATTAATCAATGGGCTGAGTTTAACACAAATTTACAATTTGTTCTAGAACAGAGTCTGTCTTTTCTGGTTTTTTTAATATATACTGCACCCTCCAGTGACTTCATGTTTTTATGCGTCCTCATGGTGTTCAGTAGTTCACAGAGCTTTTGGCGTGTTTGCAATTTTATTAAGAAATAAGCCATCATCACCAGCTGTGACAAATCTTGGGTACAGCTTTGGGGATTTTTTTTTTTTACCTGAGAAATGTATTGATGTTTTGAAGTTGATGCCTTCATGCTGTTCGGGAGACTTCCCGCATGGGCAGCAGAGCGTTTGAGAAGCCAGGTGCTGCAAAGAGACCTTGCTGTGTTTGAATGTGGTACCTGTGAAAGTAAAAATTTCAATTATAGATTTTTTAGTATGTTTAATATCACAAGCCTTATCACCAGTCATGGTGGCTTTTTTGAGTGTTAAGGATATTAGGGTACCGTGAAAACTGGACAGGCAGAGGGTTGGGCTGTTTGCTCTCTCCTACGCCAGCTGGACTTCTGGAAGAACATTCTGGTATCTCAGAGATCCAAGAGCTTTGTAAATTGTGTTTCTCTGAGTGTTGTACTCCAAAGTTCTCCATTTCTGGCATCTTGAAAGTTGCAATTAATTCCTTTCAGGAGAAGGTAATGAATGGGTTCACCGGCTTGGGACAGACTTTCCTAGTTCGTGGTGCTGAAAACGCAGCAGGGAAGTGGTGAAAGCTCAGGAAGAACAATTGTTTTGTTAAGCAGATTTTGAGTTGGTTCAAACTGAGGTGAAAGTGGAATGTTGCATTCACTTTTCGACAATTAAAGCTGTTGGGCGCTATCAGACGGGTTGATTGCGCAGATAGCGCATCTGCAGCGCTGCTGTTCCCGCGGGTCTGCCATCTGCCGGCTCAGCCTGAGCACAGGCTCAGCTTTCAGTGGCCTTTCATTGGCAATTTGTGCAACTGAGTGATGTCACTGTAGCGGCAAAGGGGCTCCCACGTGGGCATGGCTGACAAGGATGCCAGAAATATTAAACTGTTTCAACTGTTCAATGTTGTGAACATCTTCCTACGGCGCAACAGAATCCTTTTGGGTAGAGCTGGATATGCAGGAGTCAAACCCTGCAAAAAATTATGAAATTAAACCTGATTGTAGTATGTGATGATTCTGAGTTGAAAATACTTGAGTATTTTCATGCCTGAAGGCATGGTCTTAGGCTGCTACTTCTGAGACTTAGGGGTCTTTTTCAAAATGCAGAGAGAAGGCATTTTCTTGTTTGTATAGCAAAATAACTGATTAAACCACTTCAGAGGTTGATTTAGGAGCCGATGCGTGTCTTGTCTGTTGTCATATAAAATATTCCTCTATTATTGCTAAAATATTCTTAATTAATTTTTGAAATTTTGGGGTGTTTTTTAAAGCAAATGTTTTTTTTTACTGTCCTCATAGCAGTTAATGCATGTCTGTGTAGTTGGAAGTGGCTTTGCAGGAGGGAAGATTTAGGGAAAAAAATCTTGTAAGAGGGTGGAGCATTTATGGTCTTCAATCTTCATCCTTGTAATGATCAATCCTATAGCAGAAACCTCTTAATTAAGAATAACTCTAGCCTGAGTATTCCATTTGTGCACTGTGGAGCACTCATATAATTTCAGCCTACAGAACCATGAACTTTTAAAGTGAATAAGTGGGTTAAATAACTGTCCTTTGCTGCTTCTTGGCAGAACTGTGTCTTGTGCACCCTTATTGTTGTCTTCTCTGAGGTCTGTGCCCCACTGCCTGTCCTGATGTTTAGAGTGTAATTCAAAAATACTCAGTGGCAATAAGCAGAACGGAGCTGAGCTGTTGGCAGCTGATCTGAGATTCCTTGCTCACCTTATCCAGGTACACAATGGAGCTGGAACGCTTCTGTTTGTTGCTGGCAGAAATTCTTCAGGCACTTAGAGAGGTCATGCTCGCTTTAAAGCAGAAAGGTGTCCGTGCTGAAAACTGCACAGAAGTTTTGCTGTGTTTGAAGGGATTTTGGGGAGCCCTTGAGGTGATCTACCACTCTGAAGAGAGTTAATGGTGTACTGAGATTAGTCTTACTACTTATATAAGAGCCAAACTAATTGGTAAATGCTTCCTTAGTTCTTCTGAAGCTTCTCCTCATTGTTGTGATCTCCTTGCGTAAAAGAGAAGAAAAAGCATAGATCTGTAATCTGTATAAAAAGTAAATGTCTGTAATTAAAGCAAATATGCAAAAAAAAGTATCTCAATAAACCAAATTTTTTTGGTTTTAATCTTGTATCACATCTTTTGTTGAGCTTCCCATTGTATCCTAACCTGTCTACTTACTGTTTAAATAGATTATTTTGCCAGTCAACCCAAATAAATTTCAGTCTCTCGATGAGCCAAGAGGCAGAAAAGGATGTTCATTTAAGATGATGTATGGAAAATAAGCATAAGTATAGTATCAAATCAAGACAGGAAATAAGTGAAATAATTTGGTGAATATTTGCTTGACAATGCCTAATAAATAAATTATAATCAAATTATCTGCAATCAAAGAAAAAATATTAGGAACTTCTGCAAGTTTGTATCACTAAAACATCATTCTGATAAATGCTCAATAGAGATACTTCCATTAGTGATGAAATCAGTCCATCTTGCAATAATTGTATTTTGTGCTTTAAGCTCTGTGTTTGTTTAGCAATTTTAACAATTCTGTATAACCAGAAACTAAAAACAGATGTATTTTAAACATGCTGGGCGGACGCAAAGCAAGTTTCTCCTTGATTTTTAAAGACAGTGTTGGAGGTATTGTAAGATCTGTGTAAGGTGCAGCAATGCTGTAAGTATTTTCCAAACTATCACATTGTATTTCAGACTTCACTGAAAGTCTTGTGTTCAGCATCTTTGTTACTGATGCTTTGGTGGGAAGAAGGATGCAGTTTACATACCTTTGTGCACTCAGGTACAGCCTTGTGGTGTCTCAGTGAATCTGGAAAGCTCAATGGCTTGTAGGTCAAATTTGAGTGTTGGCAACACAGTCAGATGCCGAGTGCCTGCAGTCTTTAGGATCAGTTATCCAGGTGCAGTTGTTAGATGTGACCAAATATTTTTTGGTTTTGAGGAGTGGTTTTTGAATTCTTGTTCCTTTAAGAAGTGGTGCCATACAAAGGGGTTTGGTAGGAGAAGCTGGCACGAAGTTAATGCTAAAATTTTGGCTGATAACTGCACCGAGTATTTGTGATTGTGATTTAAGACACGGTGTTTTGTCAAGGTCTTGTGGAAGTTACTGTCTAGACTCGGACTAAGTCTAGTAATGGCAGCATGCTCTTTGTAGAAATTCTGGGGTCCTAAGCTTCCTTCTGCTTGCTAAAAGCTGCAAATCTTGAAAAAATGTCTGAGTTAATGCATCATTCTGAACAAATACACTTATGACTTCTGTGAAGATGTTGTGTCATAGAGTTTGCCTCTCTTCTTTTTCTGTTTTTCCATCGAAACCGGGATAAAACTTTAAGAAAACTCAAAACCCTATTTTATTACTGGATTTTTTTGAAACACAGCAATATTCTAAGTGTTTCTGTTAAACTCTGGGTTCACTTCTTGACATCTTTTATTGATTACTTTTTGTAAATACTTAGAAGTGTATCAACTGAACTTCTGAAAGTAGTGAAGCTTTCAAGTATGACAGAGAACAAGGACCTTCAAATTCTGAAAATGTTATCCACTGTAATTTGTTCTTTAGATTGAGATGGTGCTGTCAGTAAAGGATGGTTGGAAGATACCTTGGAACATTGGGTTTATTGCTGGTTTTTGTCTGTAGATAGTCTCTAAAAACCATTTGACCAGAAAACATGTGCTCCTGTGCATTCTTGTATTTCTGTAATATATAAATTTTTGCTTTGAACTCCAAGAAATGCTTAAAAATAAGTTCTAGCTTTATTTCTTTTTTTGAATTTTAGTTACTTTTCTAGGGACTTTTGGATTCCTCTTTCTCTTGGTGTGCAGAGTTGTTACATATAGGTTTGTGTTCTGACATTAGGGAAGCTCATTGGGATTATGATTAGAGGTGACTGTTTCCATCCTTGCCCTGCTACCATAAGTGCTTAGTCCCAGGCCCTCACTAAGGGATCCTCAGCAAGTTGTGATCGTGTTGAGAGCTGTTCTCGCAGTGGGTTGGAAGAGTTTATTTGATTAGCATTCTTGCAAGTCACATACAATTGTTCTCATTTACTACTGGCAAAGTCTCCAATTAATATTTTTATATTTTAGTTTCTGTATTTGCTACTTTTATTAATTACCTTAATATTATATAGTTGTATGAATAATTGAGAGAGGTGATTCAAAAGTCAGTTCTTGGCTTGAAAATCTGTGATTTTAGAAGAAATAGTTTCCCTTAAAGGTGTACTAGCATTTCATCCATTTGTTGATGGAAGAGATTTCTCTCAATTTGGACTGGTAATTCTTCATTAAGTGGGATAGCTAATTGATAAATGCACGTCTTTCAGATGGTAATTTGGTGAATAGCATGGGATATTCAGTTAATCACATGTAAAATTACAGAAGGCTACAGGCTTCTCCGTGTTTGGATGTGGCTCTTACCTTCATTTTTTCAGATTCCTGGACAAGTTTTTGCAAAGGTGCTGCTGGATCAATTTGAAATGCTGAAAAAGCTGTGTTCATGAAGGCCATGCTGGATAGCTAAGTAAATGGCTGTGAAGGACAGCATTGAAAATGGCATTATCAAACTTCTTTACGTTTAACTGATGCAGTTCAGGTTCTCCTTTAGAGGTTTGCATTGGCAGTACAGTTCTAGTAGTCAAAAAATATTTCTTGACTGTGGAAGGTGGCTCCATGGATGTTATGTCTCTGTTATCCTTTGGCTGCATCACCAAGCTCCGAGGCCATTTAGTCTCATCATTCTCATGCATTCTCTGTCTGCTTGGATTGGTTATGGCAGAGCATACAGAATTTTAAAGGTACACAAGTTGCATATTGTGGGAACTACTGTTTTTGTTGGAAAGGCTTGGATTCTGAGGGGTTAAATGTCTTTTCTAAAGATACTGTGGTTTTGACTTCACATGGCACCTTCATCATGTTGGAGAGTGTCCCATTCCTTCCGTTTTAGAACTCACCTCCAGAAGTTCTTATTTTGTGGTAACAGACTGACAGACCAGAGGAAACAGGCCAATGACTCTGTCCTTACAGCGTGTTATTTCTCCTTCACTTGCCACCTCAAGCCTAGTCATGTGACTGCAAGCTCTGGTGGTACGCACACAAAGTTAAATATTTGCTTGTTGAATACCTTTTCCAAGGCAGATAGTAAATCCAGAGGCGAAATCTATGTTGATTTCATGCCGAGTGTTTTAGTTGGCTCCGTAGCCAGGTAAGCCTTTGCTGTGCGTGTGCAAACCAAGCAGCAGCAAAACTTCTGAGCTTTTGTGCTGATGTGGGAAAGAGAAAAGAAGGAGAGGCTTCTTGTTTGAAGGAGTGTAAACTGCTGAGGAGTTATTTGTGATTGGAGCGGTTGTGTTTTGTTTTGAGGTTTGAAGAGTTTTTTAGTTTATAAAGAACCTGTGGCTGAAGCTAGTACAGAAACTGGATCTGGCTTCTGGGTTCAGATTTAAAGGTTAACGATAGCACAGTTCATTCACACTGTCATGTGTCGTACCTGTACAGTGCTCTGCTGAAAGCTTCTTGGGCATGTGACATTGTCCCAAACTCCTTTAGCATTATATTAACCTCATATCATAAACATCTGCCAGCAAATTGAGAGCTGTTGACTTTATCATGAAGCATAGGTGGTGCTCCAGACTGATTCTCCAGTTTATAAAGAGGGCTTTTCTCTTGTTTGTACAGACAAATTTTTTGTTTCTGTGTCATTCCATGGGTTTAAGGACTGATACCCTGCTGTGTGCAAAGCAGGTTCAACTCACGGTTTTTGTTTTTCTTAATTTCACTTATTGCCCATTAACACAAACTTCTGATGGTTGACTGGGGGCAAAATTAATCACTTAGAGAAATGCCTTTTCTTCCCCTTTTCCAAACTCATCTTTTGTCATGCACCATTCTTTCCCCATTCCTAGTCTAATCTCTCTTTGTTCTCCCATGCGCATCGTGTGGTCAATCCCAGTTCCTTTGGTTAGGCAGCAGGTGGTGTGAGGCGTCAGGGCATGTGCAGGGCTTTATTCTGCTGCTCTTACTGGTTTTTTTCCTGCTATGATGAATTGGCCATAGGTCATAGTTCCATGGGAGTAGGAGGAAAGAGAGAGGAAATTCTGTGCCCTGACAGGGATCCTCCGTGGGCCTCAGCACCTTTGGGACCATCTCTGCTCTGGTGTGGAGAATGTCCTTTCAATGTGTCTGTCCCTGGCAATATCTCCTGATGCATCTCCTCTGTTGCTTCTCATTTGTCTCTTCTGTTTCTTTCCTGATAAGTTTGAATAGAAGCACCACGTGTCCTTCTGGTGGGAATTTGGGTCAGGAGTGAGTTGTTTCCATGGATTTGAGAGCTATCTGGAGCTGGCTGTGGCTGTCCCAGGGCAGTCGATTGCCTCTTCTCACACTGGACGCCCCAACAGCTCTCTGACATCAAAGCCTGGCAGTGCACACTCAGAATGCTTCCAAGTGTGGTTTAGCAACTAATTTGATTTTCAGTCAACAGTTATGGTTGTTTTCCCAGAATATTAAAAAATTTGTTGACACAATCTATACTTTTCAGGCTTTAGGTGTCATTTTTTTCTTCTCTGTGCACATAACTCTTCATCCTTGTACCATTTTAACTCTTGTATTTGCATGTAGCAATAATATGTAACCTGCAGTATAGGGATCCTTGCCTTTTCACGTCTGCCTTTCTAGCTTGTGAATGTGCTTCTGGATTGTCTGATGAATCTTACCAAATTGAGTTGTGTGCATCTTCAGTACTTGCTTGGAAAAGGGCGCCATGCTGGGCTGAAAAAGACATGGCGGTGAAACCTGGACTTCTTACGAACAAAAGATCTCGTGATATCTCTTATGTGCACAAACCTTACTGAGAAATGAACATTTGACCAAACATTGTCTGTCAGAACCGAATGAAAATCACCAGTTCTTCAAATAAATTGTCCAGTAGGTTCACTTTAATTCAGGAATCACCAACAGCTTCTTGTTCGGGAAATCACGTCCACGTAGTGGCACAGCTGTGCAGCCCCATCATTGCTACCTGGCACAGTGGGAAGAGGCAGGGACTAGAATAACCAGGAATGTAGGACAGAGGGAGGGAGGAAGTAAAACAAGTCTTATATAGAAGTGACGCATTCAAACTCAGTAATTCCCAGAGTTTACAAAAGATATTGATAAAAACAAGGGCAAGGAGACTCTTTTCTCCTATTTATAATGCCTTTATTTGGATCAGCTCTTTTATTGGGATCAGCTATAGGAGGGCAGCTCAAGGGGCTGCGCACACCACCGCTGCTCCTGCTGGGCACCACAGAGGAGGACATGCAAGTTGAGTCTGCTGCTTATGTTGCAGAATCAGGAATTCCTTCCTGACGGGAGTCCCCAGGAGTTCCGCTTGGCTGCTGGAGTTTGGGGGGGGCGTCTTCCTTCTCCAGTGCTTCCTAGGTTATGGCAAGGAAGGAGGAAGCCCTCAACAGGTAGCTGGACGTTCTGCTGACGTGGAGATGTTCTTTGTGGGTCTGGGCTTTGTGCTGGCTCTTTGCTTTAGGGGCTTTCCTGTGTAAATTGGGCTCCTGTAACGTGCTGAGNGCTCCGGATGCTGCCTGGGCACTGGCGGATGCTCAGTGAACACCCAGCCACCTGCTCCTACACAGCCAGAGACACAGAGCCGTGCTGTCACTGTGGGGTGAACAGGAAAGGTGGTGGCCAGGTGCCTGGACAGTGGCAAGCCTGGCTATGGGGCACTCTGAATAGCTGGCCTGTGCCTCGGACAGCCTCTCACAGGGTGGCAAGTCATGGCTTGAGTCATGCAGAGGAAAGATTTGTGGAGAGCTGTATTGTACAAAGGCCTGAGCAACTCTGAAACCATCATGTCAGTTTCTGACTAGAAAAGTCACAGGCAAGATGGGTGCTATTGTCTTTACAAACAGCTCGATTGGGTGAGGGTCGTTAGGAGAAATAGGTCTTGATGTCTCTACCAATCTCAAGCTGCAAAGTTCATTGCAGAACTTCTGAACTTTGCGGGAAGATGCGTGATTTTACACACAAAAGAAGAGTCAGAGGGAAGGCAGATGAGTGCTCTACACACCAGGACACCTCCCCGCAGGAACTGGCGTCCCTGCCACGAGGTGGTGTGGGACAGGAGGGTGTGGGGACAAGCAACTCCCGCCACCCTGCTGCACGCAGCTTCCTGCTGTGTGCAAGAGGGAGAGCTACTGGGACTGGCATTTTCCTAAGCTCTTTTCTCTAAGAAGCCACTTGGCTTCTTTTCACAAAATTATCTGGTGTCCATCACTGCAAAACAAAATGATTCCCGGATGAATGGGCCGCTCTGACTAGGAGTGGATTGTGGTGTAACACAGCTCTGTGGTGTAACACAGCACTGTGGTATGTAAAAACTCGCTTTGAGTATGGCAAGTTTTGATGGCACCTCAATTAGCAAGTCATCCAGCCCAGCACATCACAGCACACCCAGGTCAGGAAACAAAGGAGAATCTGAAAAAGGGAGAGCCCAATCCAGACTAACACAAAGATTCAAGACATTAAGAGATGATGATCGGAAGACAGAGAAGGCAAAAGCCTAAAAATGGCCAAGGAAACAAAGGACTGAGTAAATAATTTGGGAGCCTTTGTTCACTTCAGATATGGCCTCTTAAACCATGGCATGGACAAGAAAAAACAGCTATCTGCAGTTCAGACTGCCAAACTTGATTTGTATACCTACCTAGTAGCTTGTGAAGTAGAAAGGACCTACTGCCAGTGGACACAGAAATGCTGGATTCACTCAGGAAATTAAAGCATAGCCTGTCAGGTTATGCTTGGGGTTGGTTTAGTTGAGGCTCACCATGGAATGGAGGAGAGGACCAGAAGGATAAGGATTCCTGTGCTCCTGTAGCAGGCTGTTGTCTTGTACATGCACTAGCTGATCCTAACTTCTTGCTGCCTGGAAGTAATTACTGCACTCTTAATAGGAGTTAGAGAGCAGAAGAGCCTTTGTAGATTGAGAAAACAGGGAAGCTGTAATTATAGCTGGAGGGAAAGATGCTTATCTGTGCTTTCAGATGTAAAACTCTACAGTTACTCTGCATTAAACACTGACCTCAAATGGCACAGTAGGATGTTAGCTTTCAAAAATCCATATATTTTAATGCTTACTTTTCTTTCTCTGAGCAATTTTACAGGTTTTTCCTGCACAGATTTGCTATGTGGAAATTCGTGTAATGTGAGAGGTAAAATTGAAGTGATCTGAATGTGGAAGAGTTAAAAGTGTTACTCCAGATTCTTAAGTCTAAATATCAGTCTCTGTGTCATCTGCATTTGTTTCACTTGCACCAAGTGCTATGAGAAATTCAACAATTTTTCTAATTTTGCTGTTGGATAACAACTGTAAATTTAATGTGGTGACAGGGAGAAAGTAACAAATATGGAAAGTAGGCTCCTAATGAAACCATAAGTAGTGTTTAAAAATGTTTTCATGAGTCTGAGTAAGAGGGATGGAAAGAGAGATGTGGGAAACGATGAGGGCAAGCTGCTGCAGAGAATGCTAGAGCTTCCTTCAGGGAAGAATCTGGCTAAAAGTACATAAAGCACCTGTCTTGAGTGTCACTGCAAGGCTGAGTGGGTTGGTGGAGTTTGATGAGACCAGGATTGACTTTTGCTTGAGTTTCAAAGACCTGGAGAGGTGGGAGAAAATACAGGTATTTATTTTATTATTTTGGAAGAGTAGTGTTGGATGTCAGGGTGCAAAAACGTGGGCTAAAGTAGAGGCATTTAAATGTATGTAGAAAGCAGGGTTAAGAGTCTGAAGCTACAGTAAACACATTCAAAAGAAGGCATCAAAGTGGCAAAGATTGTTTAGGTTCAGAAGAATAAATTTCAGTGTTTCAACAGTAAAGAATTTTTTTGAAAGAAGTCTTTATTTTTTTTTTTTTAGATGTATGGTATAATTGGAGAACAAAGACTTTAATATCCAACATTAAGAAGTACTAGGTTGGTTTGGTGTCCCAAGAGAGCAGTTAAATATGGGACACCATCTAGATCATAACTATTGCTGTTGTAATGTCACAGTCAGAAGTAGAGCTGTTCAGTCTTGTTCCTCTGCCCTCATGGGGATTATCTGTAAGACAGTTCTTCCTCCTTAAAATTCCTGTTGCTCACTAGAGCAATTTACCCACATTTTTATTTCATGCGGGTAAAAACCAAACCAACCTAGTATGGACAGATTTGGCCAAATTGAGACAACAAGTGATCCTAATGTCAGCTGTGTTCTAAAAGATTATGTGATTACTCATCAGTAGCTTGTCACAAAGTAAATAGACCATGCCTCTTTTTTTGTTTTAATGTATCTGAATAATTTTTGGACTACTTAGTTATCATAACTAAATAACCTTCAATTTTTGTAGGCATTTGGCATATCTTCTAATGAAACCTTTGTTATCACCACCACAAATAGGATGGAGATTACAGAAGATAACTTCAGTAAGTATCTTAAATGGCAAAATAATTACAGCTGTTTCTTATATTGATCATAAAGGTCACGTGATAATTGTTTGTGCTCTATGACATGCAGTAATTAACTGAAAGTACAAAACCTGTAATAGTTTGTCAAAAATTGTTCAAAAATGACTTCTGCAAACATGTTTTTGATGAGTTAGTATTGATGATTATGATGATGATTAGACTAAGTATCTTCCGAAACAAATTCTGTCAACGATAGGAAAAAATGATATGTGCACAGCTGTCACCCGAGAAAACTTGCATTATTAAGCTTGGAAATGTGAACAGATATTAATTTAAATGTTGTTGTTAAATGTTGAACAGGCAACGCCTAGGAAAATACAGAGATTACCTGTGGCTAAACCTGTACTTGTTTTGAGAGCAGAAGTTGCCTGATGCAGTGCTCTTCAATGTACTTTGTATTTCATCTTCACTACAGGCAAGCTTGTTCACGATGGAGTTACTTTATATCTGCTGCAGTCTGTTGATCAAATGTTGCTTTTGGCAACCAAGGAACGAATTGAGTTTCTGCCCCACTATGATACACTTGTCAAAAGTGGCATGTACGAGTACTACGCCAGCGAGGGCCAAAATCCTTTGCGTAAGTACCTGCAAAAGTAATCTTGTGTAAATGATGCTTTTGTGAATACATTGCGATTATGAGCAATTCAACTTAGAGCTGCTAAAAAAATTAGTCTTAACTGAAAAAGAAAAATTAACTATGTTTTTCGTACACATTCTTCTTTTAAAAATTATTAAAAGTAGCCAGCTAAAAATCCAGATTTCTAGAGGTACCTTCTCAAATACTTGTTCAAGAAGTTTGAGTATTTTAGAAGTAAAAGAACTTTAGGCTGAATAATCCTGTGCATGTCATTCAGACAGGTCAGCATTTGTGTTATCAGGTTTTTGTCTCCTGTACTAAACCGTGGCCTTTGTGTTCACTGTTTTTGTTGGGGTTTGGTGGTACTGTGCTCAAAGGGCTGTGACGGTTGAGTCAGTGGTACATCTATCCCTGTGCACAGGAATTGCTGTGTAAGGCCACACAGAACATTCTGTGGAGATCTGTGCCTTATGGCAGCAGCCATTAGTGGACCTGTTGTTCTCCCAACGCAGAGGATCTGACTGGAAAGGACAAACAGGGCCTGATCTGTGGTGGAATTCAATTAAATCGGCAATGTGTAAAATATTTTAAGGACTCTCAACCTTAGGAAGGGACCTTTCAGTTGTCTAAGGGCGTGGTGGATCAGACACCATGGGAAACACCCATGGGGATAAAGAGTAGAAGAATGCTTGCAGTTACTTAAATAACTTTTTAGAGCACAAGAACAATTGATTTCTATGCGGAAGAAATCGGGCGTGGAAGGAAGGAGAATAGCATGGCTAAGTAAGGGCCTCCTGGTCAAACTAAACCACAAAAGGGACAGGAATTTTGTAGGTGGTGGAAGCAGAGGCGTGAATACTGAGAATAATATACGAATATTGCTTGGGAATGTACAGATGAGATCAGGAACACCAAGGCACAGGTGGAGCAAATTTGGCCAGGGATCTGAGGATGAATAATAAGGGTTTCTGCAGGTACATTAGAAAAGGATGACGAAAGAAGTTGCTCCCTCAATAAATGAAATGCGAGGTGAGGGGGTCTAGTGGCAGCTGACGTGGAGAAGACTGAAGTACTAAACAATTTTTTGCATAAGTTTTCAGTGGCAGCAAATTGCAGTTTTGAGCCTGTGTTAAGTGTAATGCAGCTGAAGCTTCTTATATAGAACATCTCTAAGGGCAATGCCTAACCAATTTCTAGTGTTGATGAAGGACCATTTTTCTTTGATATGGAACAGTAAATACAGATCACAGAACTGATGCTCAGCTACTCTGTTTGCAATGAAGAAAGTTGCAAAAAAGTGCAGAACTGTTTTTATACTTCCATAACAGCTTGAGGAAAAACGCCAAATGCTTCAGTGTTGCTGTGTTACGCTAATACTCAAGAGTTTTCTTTTACGTGTCTGAAGTGTGTGGCCAGTGTAAACTGCATTGTAGCATTCTGAAGAACTCTGCAAATTGTAGGAAATAAAATTTCCTTTTTAGAGACTGAATGGAAGTGTCTGTTCACTGAGGCTGGTCAGTCAGATTGAATTAATCTGAACTTGATGTATTTTTTTTTTTCAGATTAAATGCAATTTTCCAGTAAACTTAGGTAGTTTTGCTTTAATTAGGTAAGAGCTCCAAGCATTAATGGTTAGAAACAGCAAATTCGTGCAAACTGTTTACCTGGCTATTTCTGCTGTGCATTGCCGTGGATCTGACAGAACTTTGATTGTATTTACCATTCACTGAAATCCTTGAACCATTTCTACAATTTCCTTTATGTTTTTATAAACAATTAACATTGTCATTTTAGATGTTTCACAAAATTTCAGTTCAGGTTTCTTCAGTTAATTTATTGTTCCCTCAATATTTTAGGAAGTCAGAGTCCATTTTTTACATATTTTTGACTCTCATATGAATCATAAAAATTAATTCCTAATCATGAAAGGGACAGATCTGTCTTTTGGTAAGGAAATGGTCAGTTCATCATTGTTCTTTCCAATAATTGTATTGTTACCATTAAGAGACGTGAGAGATTCAGTGATGAAACAAATCATGAAGTACGTGTACAAAAGCCATTTTATTTTTTGAACAAGATGTGATTTTGATTGTTCTGACAGGGCTTAGGTCTTGTCTGTGTGTAGGTAATGTGTTATCATAATTGCTTGGAAGAAACTGCTATAAGTGAGTGTCTGTTTTCTGAGCACTAATAGGATTATTTTTCTTCAATTTCTTTAGCATTTGCCCTTGCTGAATTGATTGACAATTCTCTGTCAGCTACATCCCAAAATACTGGTATTCGGAGTATACAGATAAAATTGGTAAGATAGAAATACTTCAATTTTTTCAGATGTAGTTTGCATTATCCTTTTGGTTTTTCCTGTTGCTCCTTGTTGATTTGTGCCTTTTGTCTTTCCCCAAACAGTTGTTTGATGAATCCCAAGGAAAACCAGCTGTTGCTGTGATTGATAATGGAAGTGGAATGACTTCTAAACAGCTTAACAACTGGGCTGTATATAGATTGTCAAAGTTTACAAGACAAGGAGACTTTGAAAGGTTAGCAAGCTCTAAATATTTCTACAACAATTAGCAAGCTCTGCAAAGGTGCACAAAATATGCTTTTAAGACAAAGCTGTATACCAACACTGAGCCAAACCCTGTCATTACATGATTACATAAATAGACCCATACTTTTTTATAAGTAGGAAATAGAGAAGCTTCCTAACACAAAACTGCTGTTCTATTATTGTGACACACTGAATACTTTTTGTTCTTGGGACCTTTTCTAAACTGTCTTTTGCTTGCCTGCATAGGATTTTAGTACTATGTTCATCTGTTACCTGAAAACCTTTCAGTAGTGCATTAAATGATGTGTTCAATATCTGTTAAGCTACTGGAATAACAAATAAACAGATATATCCTGTAGGTGAGTTTAGTAACAGAAATGCATAGTATTCCTAAAATGCAGATTTAAACTGTGGATTACTACACTTAATGTGGGAACATAGGTGTAAATTATAGCAGGATATCATCTACACTTTATTTTTGTTTGAGACTACTGTGATTTGAAAATATATGTTTGCCCTAAACTAGATAAGATTGTTCAAGGTGACTTAAAAGACATGGCATTTCACTACTGATAGCATATGTCATCTCTCTAAGTCTGTATTTAATAGTTGGTTGGCATTATTTCCCACTTGGACTTTAAAGTATTTTTATGAAAGGGTGCTGTCAGAAACATCAGGCTTGCTTTGTAAGCCATTTTCATTTGAATAAGATTTGGTTTGTGAGAAGGAAAAGAAATGTTTTATAAGATGACTCAGGAAAATACTTACTCTGTGATCATCCTTTTGAGAAGAATACATCAAGAATTACAGGCACATTTATTTTAATGTTACCATTTTAAAAAGTATAAAATGAAGGATTTTTTAACGAAATGCCAGGAGGAAGAATTTAATAGAAGCTTTAGATCAGAAATACCTTTGAGTTTTTAATTACTTTTGTCTTGAAAAAAATTACTAAAGACACTTTTTATTCTCAGTGATCATTCAGGGTATGTACGCCCTTTGCCAGTGCCTCGTAGTTTAAATAGTGATATTTCATATTTTGGAGTTGGAGGCAAGCAAGCAGTGTTCTTCGTGGGACAGTCTGCCAGAGTAAGTCAATGTCAGACTTCAGTTTTATTTTAGAACATTTGCATGCAATCAGATTGTTACTTCCCAGCTTTTAATCACAGCAATCAAGTATTTCATGATGTTAATTTTAAGTCTTATTTTGATTTAAAATGTTGTTTCTTTAATAAAATCAGATGATAAGCAAACCTGCAGCATCTCAGGACGTTCATGAACTTGTCCTTTCTAAAGAGGATTTTGAAAAGAAGGAGAAAAATAAAGAAGAAATATATACTGGATTCATTCAAAACAGAAAGGTAAATACCCTTAAGATTCTTACATTTCTAATTGAAAGCCTTTCCCAGGTTAATGTGATTTAACTGTGTAATAGCAATACTTACCTGGTGATATCTTCATCTTACTGAATCATTTGCACCCTGGAGTGTAAAAGGGAGTAACAGAGATCTTGAAGACGTTGTATCATAAAGCCTTACTTTTATGTGATGCTTTTTCCTCTTTTCAGTTACAGTTAAATGACAGAAATGCTTTACAGTTTTGCATGTCAGGTTAAGAAAAATATTTAAAAATACTTTCCTAAGCACAACAATTTTTTTTGTTGTGTGTGAAACAAAAAAGAATTTTCTCTGAAGCAGTAAGGAATAAATTAAGGAACCAAACTGTACTTGTTTAGAATCTGTAAGACTAACCTGCATATGGGAGAAAAGGCCAGCCAGACCAACAAAAGCCATTGGTTTTACAAATATTCATCAATTTTGTGAAATACATGAATGGTTTAGCTGAAAACTAAGCTCAGCAGTCCTGATGCTTTTCATGAGCAAAGAGAGCCTAAATAAAAAAACCTGTAAGATGAGGAGGAAGACTGAAAAGAACTGCTCTTTGGGCACTTTTGGGCAAGGAGGGGGAGGCAAAGATGTAGCTAAGGGTTCAGATGGGAGGAAGAATGGGTCGTGTGTATGACAAAGTAGTCAGACCTTGAGCACGTATCTAGTGAGTTACATCAGTGCTCTTGGTGTTTTGTGTGGATGAGAGAGGAACAAGAGGGTTTTTATCATGCCAATCTTGGGCCAGTGAGTTGCAACAAAAAATGAATTGCCAGAGTTTTGTTTCCATTCTCTGTACAATATTGTGAAGAAGGTAGACTCACAAAAATAGAAACTGAAAATAAAAGCAGACAAAATCTGCTTTATTGTGAAGGGTACAAATGTTTTCCCTGCCTGTTTGATATTAAAGGGAAAGGGTTGATGATACAAAGTAGCAGGCATAAGTTGGAGGAAAGTGGTTGAATGAAATGGATAGATACTATCAAACAGTTCAAGGAGGTGGTGCAATCAACTGTTTGAAAAGTTGTGGTAATAATATAAAATTAAACTGACACTTAAAAAATGCAAGTAAAGTTCTATTAGACTTAAAAGATAACTTATAACTATCCAAGAGGGAAGATGTGATGTGAAAAACCTCAGGTAATAGAAGTGAAATGTGAAGATAACAGAGAAATAACTCAGGTTTAAGGATTGTTTTGCAAATCATTGAGATACCTAGGCCAGTTCATTATACTGGTGTGAAATAAAATGTGTGAATTCGTCTCATTAATGGCTTGAAAAATGTTCTGCACTGCACATAGATCAGCAAGAGAATACTGTGGCAGAAGTAGAAGTTGTAAATGGATTAGTAGTGTGAGAAGAATAATTGAGCCTTTTAGCCATTCAGTTGGTGAAGGAAGTTGTTTTTGCAAAGAAATCAAGATGTAGTTAATATGAAACAAAAGGGAATGTAGAACAAGACCATAACACTGAAGAGAAGTGGCATTAATGGTATCCCTGCTGGTCATCTTTCCTAATGGATAAAAGGCACCTGTCTCCACTGCTGTCACGTCTCTGGACCATTTAATTTTTCAAAGAAGTAAATAGTAATTCTCTAGTTGAAATAGATGCTAGGAATGTAGGGGAAGGTGCCATGATAGTTTGTCATCTGTAGTGGGAAGGCAGCCAGAGAATTTTGGAGTGATATTTTGAAGGTTCTTTCATTCTAAATGTTTTCCATGCAGGACAGAGTGGAAGTTGTTCAGCACGAGTGTGCAGCTTCTAGGTTTGTCAGATCACATGGAGATGTGGACCAAGCAGCTCTGGCTTTTCTTTATTGTCGCTGATCCCATCACTAGCATAGAATAGTCCCTTGTTGGCATTAAATCAGCAAGACTGTTACGTTTAAAAAAAGCTATGCTGTGTGCAAGAAAAAGAGATGTAGTCTTCTTTGATGAAAGGTTTCAAAGTTGGTTAAATTATCCCCTTGGTTAAGGAGAGCTCTTTGATTCCCTCGGGAAAGTAAGTTTTGATAGAACATCCTTCATTAACTATTTCACCTAACTATGGTTGGGTAGGATGTGTCTCCTCTCATGCCTTCGTGATGTGGGGTTTGTCTGCTTTCCTGCAAAACAGGGCATGTAGCTGCATTTACTACAACATATCTTCTCAGTTGTAGCAATTGTTTTCATTCACTATAAAGATCTTAATCTTTGTTTTAAAAATAGCTTTTTTTCTGGATGTGTCAAGTGTGAGGGATTACTCACTGGTCCAGTGTGAAGCATGACATCAGCCACTGTGTATCTGCAGTTTAGAAACCTGTCAGAATAGCAAAGTGCTTTCATTCAGGAAAAGACAATCAGTTTCTGGAATCAGGAATCTCTCTTTCTGTTAGACTGCTCAACATTTCATCTGAAATTGAGGATTCACCTTTTTTCTTTTACAGCAAAAGTGTGTTTCTTCCACTTGAGTATCTGTTAAAGAAAGCAGCATATCCCTTTAAAAGCCAGTCATTTTTTTTGGCTTTGTTTTCTTAAAGAGGATTTAGTGTCTTGTACACTTAATGCTTCCACTTCATGGATGAGAACATGGATATCACACAGTGCTACGTTAAACATGATTAAATGCATTTCTAGACTGCACACTTCAAGTGTTGTGGTGAAAGTGAGTTGAAGATGAACTGGATCAATGATGTCACAGTCTCAGCTTGTTGACTTTAATTTGGAAACTTTTATTCTAAGCTTTAATCCTTTGTGATACTTAGCATCATGTGTTCTGTATTACTTTACTGTTATGTTTCTTAATCCCTTTCAAGTTGATGGGAGTTCAGAAATCCAGTTTACATCCCTGTTCTTATTATTTTACTCTTGTTATAGCCAGCTGATTCTACTCACATCACAAGTGATGATGAAAGATTTCTTCATAATCTAATATTAGAAGAAAGGGATAGAGAGAGTTTCACAGCAGTTGTCATCACAGGTGTACAACCAGATCACATGCAGTACTTGAAAAACTACTTTCATCTTTGGACAAGGCAGCTGGCGTAAGTTGATCATTTGAAAGATTTGATTTAAAAGTGGGTTACTTACAAAGTCACATAATTATGTACCGCTTTCTTTTTGTACTTTGACATTGGCCTTATTCCTGTTAAGGCTGTTGATACTACAATTAGCCTCCCTGTCTAAGCAATTTTACAGAAACTAACACAACTGAATAGGGGCCCCCCAACCAAAGATGTGACTTGATGATTGATACATAATTATGCACTGTAATTTTTAGTACCCTATTCAACTTAATGGTGTATTACTAGTGTAGTAAGTTGTTAATCTAATTACTAATAAGTTCATCAGTTGCTTTGCTCACAGCTGTGCTCCTAACCTTGGTACCTAGCTTTGTATGTACAGTTTTAGGGGATCTTTTAGTTGGTTGGCTTTTTTAAACAACAACAAAAGAAAGTACTGCTGCTACATCACAGTTTAAGAGGGAGAAGGATTTTTGAACTGTCCACTCTGTAGTGTAATAATGTCATCAGTGGGCCCACAGAGCCTGGAGATACCTGTGATAGCTGTGAATAATTTGGGCTTACCTCTTAATATGATGGATCCATCTGTGAATGTAAACTGAAATACAAAGTCAAAGACCAATTTTGAAATCTGGCAAACTACAGAACTTTGTTTTCAAACTATGGTTTTATTTTTGTGATACCTATAATCTGATAATAATAGATATACTTTAAAAGAGGATTAATATAAGAATTAAATAATATCTTACTATGTGAGATATCATTCAGTAATACACATAAAAACTTGTTGCTGAAACCATTTTTAACGTCACGAAAATATAGGGTACACCTACATGCAGAGAATAACTTAGGTCCCTCATTAGCTTCAAGGTGCTCATCAAGTGAACACTCACACTTAAATGTGTCTTAGTTCTTTCCAACCATCTCTTGAAGTGAAAGAGCTGCCTCTGTTTGAGATGGAACTCAGGTGCAATTATTCAAATATGTGCCCTGTAGCTGTTACAGTAAAACCAGCCATTTAGCCTTCCAGTGCTGCACAGTCCTGTGTCACTGTTTCAGCTGTAATGGCCCTTTCCCCTTTAACACCTCCCCATTCTCTTCTGCCATGCCTTTTGCCACATGTGCATGACACCAGTTTCATTCTGCTTTAATGTGCTTCAGCACAGCCCTTATTATTTGGATGCTTTGAAGTGGAGATGAACCCCTAAAATAACAATGTCTTTAGGCCAAGACACTGCCTTTTAAAGTCTGGAAGAAATGCAGACAAAATACTGAACAATTTGGACATACCATAAAGTCCTGTGCAATGAGATCATGAGGAGCTTTTTTCAGGGAACCAGGATTTCTGTTTGGGGAAATTTAGTGCAGTAGATGTCAGAAGTAAAGCGGTTACAAACTTGCAGGTGCATTTGACTTTTGTCATGCATTCAGTCCCCTTCACTAGTACAATCTCATTTTTCTCCAAACTATCCCCCAGAAATTTAAGGATTCAGTCTTTGAAATTGGAAGAACTAGCTAGCTTCCTGAAAAGTTGAAGTAAATGGAGTTAAGTTGCCTAGTTTTCTCAAATTGCATATCTCTATGAAATTATTTAATCTATCTGACCATGTGGATTTTTTGAAGTTTCTTAAATGAGGAAAAATGCCAATTAGAAAGCAATGTTTACAGCAGAAAAATTATTTCTATTATGCGGATCATATCCATGACTCCTAACTATATTCAAATTTTTGTAAATAATGTAAAGATACTGATTGTTTGTTACATGTTTCTATTACTGTTAGATGATTGATCTAAAATTGGTATGAGAGACAAAGTGTGGAAAGATTTATGGCTCTAGTTCTTTCTGATTTCCGGAGTGCAGAACAATTTACAGTAGGTTTTTTTAGTTTACCCTTTCATGCACAGGTTCTGTAGCCATGTAACAATTGTATTTTTTTTTCACTTACCCATTTTTTTCAAATTTGTTTCCAATTATTTTACCCAGAAATTGGTCCTAATGTGATTGTGCATGACAGAGATGAGAGGAATAAAAAGGAGTCACTTTTCATTCAGCCCTTTTGTAAAACTTTTGTACCATGTATATGTTGTCAAGGAGTTGATTTATAACAGTGCAACAAACCAGATATATTTTAATAAAAATACAAACTTATTTAGAATTTTTTAAATTACAGTGTGCAAATTTTTAATTTCATTTGCTGGTTTGTTTTTTTCCCTGAAATGTGTTTCAGACATATCTATCACTATTATATCCATGGACCAAAAGGAAATGAAGCTAATGCTGTAACAAAAGAAATAACACCTTTCAACAACATTGACATTGAGGTAAGAGATTTTATACATATTAGCCAAAAGTCCTCTTTGATGGCACCTCATTTCATATTGCACCTGTTTCTCTGTAATCATATATTTTAAAATACAGCATTCAAGATGTTTATGTAGTTTATTTTTTGAAGTACTTCTATTTAGCATTGCAGTGGAGGAGTTAATTCCTTTGCTAACAGTCATTTGTCAACGTGCTTATTACTGTAAGTCTCTTGCTCTAAGGATAATCAACTTGTTTTCCTTTTTCCAGATTTCAATGTTTGAAAAGGGAAAAGTACCAAAGATTGTCAATCTGAGGGAGATCAAAGATGACATGCAGACATTGTATATAAATACTGCAGCAGATAGCTTTGAGTTTAAGGCACATGTCGAAGAAGAAGGCATAGTTGAAGGCATTATCCGATACCATCCCTTCCTTTATGATAAAGAAACATACCCTGATGATCCATGTTTTCCTTCAAGTAAGTGAGATGTTTTGCTGCTTGTCAGTCCTATCATAGACAGTCCTACTACTCTAAATGTTTTAATGAAATAAAAACTAGATCAATTTTAAGTTGAAGTGCAAATCATTACCTGATTTAGGTTGTGTCAGAGGAGAAAAGTTAGCATTCTTTTGGATGAACAGATCCTGTGAATAAATTGGCTGTTGTGGTAACTCATTCTTGTCAACCTGATCTTTGGCACAACACCATCTGATTCCAAATTATAAACACTTATGGAATGTAGTTCAGTTGAAACTTTACACTTTCCTGACTGCATCTTTTCTCCGTCAAAGTAATAAAATATGAGTGGTTAGATTCAAGAGATTCTAGTATAGAAATACTGCAAAGGACAACATGTTGTCTTGAAGTCTTTCATTTAAAATTGGTTTTAATTAGTTGTGGTGAGTTTTCAAATGCTAGGAGTTTTAAAATACTTTATGCTGAGTTTTTTGGGTGTTTGTGTGGGGTTTGTTTTGGGGTTTTTTTGTTTTGATTTTTTTGGCAAAACAAACCTTGAGTTAATTGGGACAAGATTTTATGATACTAGAAGAACATCAGTCGAAACTAAGAAAAAGTAACACTGAAATTTGAAATTTTCAGATTTGGTGGATTTGGTAATATTTAACTTCCACTTAGAATTTTTCTTTACCTTTCTTAGTTTTTTTGTTTAGTATTTCTAAAACAGGGAAAAAACCCTAGTATTGTATATAATGAGCTTGATATAATGTGCATTACTTCTATGCTGAACGTAATAACAATAGTACTTCTTCGTTAAGATTGCTATGGGTTTTGATATTATATTAGTTTTTTAAGGAAATATATTCAAGGAGACTTCTTTTTCTTTTAAAATCAAGGATTAAATGATGATGATGATGATGACTGTTTCGTAGTAGAAAAAGGTGCCAGAGGAAAAAGGCCTATTTTTGAATGTTTTTGGAATGGAAGATTAATACCATACACAACTGTGGAAGAGTAAGTGGTAATCTTTTTGTACAGTCTCTTTCTGTAACGTAAACCTCTCTTTATGAAAAGGGATTTTAATGACATTCTCCTTTTAAGTTTTGACTGGTGCGCTCCTCCGAAGAAGAGAGGATTGGCACCCATTGAATGTTACAACAGAATTTCTGGAGCATTGTTTACCAATGATAAGTTCCAGGTCAGCACAAACAAACTCACTTTCATGGATCTGGAGCTGAAGCTAAAGGATAAGAATACTCTGTTCACGAGAATCTTCAATGGGCAGGTAATTACTGCATTCTGTTAAGTGTTTCTTCTTGGTGAAGTTCAATGCATGTCATACAGAAACCTATGCTCACTGGTTATTTGTTCATGTCTCTCTGGTTTGGTGAGTAGTAAAGCTGAATCTTTAAATTTGAAAAATTAAGACTCAGTATTTTTCCATTTATTTTCTTAAACAGTTACTTTATTTAGTTATATGACAGTTTTTGTGGAAAGATTCTCTTCCTAGATGAATGTGGCTGCTGGGGGAAGCCCTTTTTTTTAACCTGAGATGTAGCTTTCAGAATTTTTAATGTTTCAAGCTGAAGAATCCTTTTTTCTTTGTGTTCTTGTTTCTGTTTCTTTGTTTCTTTTTCTTTTCTGTTTGTTCTTTTGTTCTTTTTTGTGTATGTGTCCTTTTGGCTTTTTTTTGTTTTGTTTGAGTACAATTTCTCTGTACTCTTACAATTGTTCAGGCTTCTGATGTGGTCACATTCAAATTTTATAATATATGATGTCCTTACTTTGTAATCTCTTTATAGGAGCAGCGAATGAAAATTGACAGAGAATTTGCTCTGTGGCTCAAAGACTGTCATGAAAAATATGACAAACAGATAAAATTCACTATCTTTAAAGGAATAACTGTACGTACTGATATATCATCCAAAAGAATGCAGAGCCCTTGGGCAATGTATGCTGCCATAGAGTGGGATGGAAAAACATACAAAACTGGACAGCTGGTAAGTTAGTTGAACCTTATAAGAGGCAGATACTGTGCATTTGATGCAGGAATATTGTGTTAATTGGTGTCTTCTGCTTATAGGTGAAAACTACTAAGACTCATCCAATATTCTATGGAAGCATTGAGAAATTTTACTTGTATGGGGACCATGATGGAGATATATTTGCCACTGGGGGAGAGGTTCAAATTGCTTTGGTAAGAAAAAATACAGAAAGGATTCACACAGCTGGTGTTGCATATTGAATCTTTAAACATAATCCCTTGTCCAACCTAATTAAATTACCATTAAATAACAGTTGAAAATTATGTTATTTTTGACAATCACCAGTCTAGAAATACTCAAATTTAACTTTATTAAAATTATTATTCATTATGAACAGTCTGATTTATTAAGATTTGCATATTAAATAAAGTATCACAGTTAGCATCAATATTATGTTGCATCCATTTGTAACCCTTGTGATTTCACCAAATTTTAAAACAGTATCTTGTGGTTTCACCAGGTAGTATTTATTAGCATATGGCATAATGTCTGTGTAGGCTTGTCTAGCCCCTTGATTGGGAGGTTTTTCTTGTCTGACATGTAATAAAGTCTGGCCATTTATCACTGCACTGAATTTTTATTTCAGGAACCACAGGCATTGTATGCTGAAATGAAAATTATTCCAATCTCAAAACTTGACAGAACAGTGTCTGACAAAGTTGTTAAAAAATACATAGAGGATGAAATGGCAAGGTAAGTGCTAAATAATAATTACATAAATGTGGAGTTCCTAATTACAATTTTTGTATTTAATCAAGAATCAAACGAAGTTCAGTTTTATTCCTAGATGGGAAAGCAATCAGCTGTTTCAGTAGAAACAAAAAGAAAATACAAACCAAGAAGAAGTAGCTTAGGATTTGGTTTTTCTTTCCCTACTGCAAAAATAGCTTCATGTCTATTTAACTAAAGATAAATTTTATTTTATTTTAACTTACTGAAAAAAAGTTCACTTTTTTTATTAGACTTCCTGATAAATTTTAATTTTATTTTAACTTACTAAAAAAAATGTTCACCCTTTTTTTTTTTAATTAGACTTCCTGACAAATTATCAGTAACATGGCCTGAAGGAGATGAGTTGTTACCAAATGAAACAAGATTTGCTGGTACACCAATAGGTATATTTTTTCCTTCCAAATACTAAAATATTAGATGCCAAAATACATTGTGCGTCCTTGTTGAAAAGACAAGCATACAGAAATCTCTGATCACTTTTCATCCACAACATATTTTAAAAGTCTGTCATTTTTCATTTTACATTCAGGAGCATTAAGAATAGAAATTTTAAATAAAAAAGGAGAAGCAATGCAAAAACTTCCAGGTACAAGCCACGGAGGTTCAAAGAAACTTCTTGTTGAACTCAAGGTTATTTTGCATTGTGAGTATTTCATTATATTTAATTGTATCTTTAATATTTTTGAAGTGCATAATGGATAGTAAAGTATTTAATTGTATAATATATGTATATATCTAAAATACATAGTAGAATTTGATAAATGGATGTGGTAGATAGACAATACGCCATTGGTGCTTGTAACATTTCAAAGCCACTTTTATGAAATGACAACTGCCTCAATGCCATGTATTCAATGTCTTAATGCTATATTTTGATTACGTCTTCTGTCACAAGTAAGGAATGCCTATCAATTCCAGCCTGTCTACTTAACATGCATAAGAACATGGGTAAAATGGATAATGTTTCTGTAATTAGCCCAGCAATTTACATGAGCTGCATGAAAGTAGGGATCAGACTTGTTTAGTATCTAACATAAATTCACTTCAGACTTTTTTAAAAATCAAGTTTCTTTTGTTTTACTGTTTTGTGTTTTCTGTTTTGTGGGTGCTTCACTTGATGTTCTCACATTGCATTATTGAGAATTGCATTCTGTCCAAGGCAGCTGAAATCACTCAGTTTTGTTCTGAACACAGAATTAGAACACTAAATTCTCTGAAAACTCCAATTCTGCACATGCCAATGTATTTGAAACTTGTAAAAACCTATAATTTTGTTTCTTTCCATAGGAAAATCCAATTCTTTTATCTGCTAGGAGTTGTAAAAATACCTGTCTGAAGCACTGAGGTTTTTGTAGTGATACAGGTCAAGGAAACCAAATGGAAGTATCTTGGGTACCATTTAGTGTACATGGCAAGAGACTACACATGTTATTTTAGTGGCACTCTTTATGCCCCAGCATAGTGTGCTGGGGCATAAAAGAGGTTGAAATTCAACAAAAGATGTTCATTTAATATAGATTATCAAATTAGCTCCTGTCAGCATGTGTGACAAACCAGTGTTTTGCAAGCTTAATAAGGTTCAGCATCCTGATGTCAGGAAGCATGGACTTGAGAGAGATCTGTTTTTTCTATTCTGTTTTGTCTGGGTTGTTCCTAGGATCACTGAAAGAACCTACCTTCAAACCTTTCATGTCTTCCACCCCATTCATTGTTGGAAATTTTTACTTTTAACTGTTTCTACTGCTCTCTGTGTTAGCTTTTTCCAGTAATGTAATCCTTGTGTTCTTCACCAGAATAATGAATAAGTCCTATAAGTGACAATTTGGGCATGGCATACCTGTCAAACTCTCATTTTATAAATGAGAGAAATACGTATACACCCATACAAAGGCCAAGAGCAAATATAATGTACAAAAAGTTTCTCTTCTCCTTTGAAGAGTGGAATACTTGGCAGACTGTACTAGGGACTACCAAGACAGCTGAGCTGTGAGAAACCTGATCTGTTACTGGAGAGTCTTATTACACAAGCTTCAATTCAAATTTAGGATTTGAATTAGGGTTAAGAGAATGATAGTCTAGTTGACAGCTCTTACTTTATCTTATGTTTGCCATTTGGTGCAAGACCAAGGTCTTGAAACTATTTTGCTTAGCTATAAAACAATTTGTATTTCTACTGCATTCCTTTTTATTCTGTGTAATCTTACTACAATCACATTCTAGATTCTGAAGTATATTTTGGGGAAAAATAAAAAAATATTCACACCTCTTGACACTTCCAACAATAAATCTTACTTCTGTATTTATCTTAGGTTATAGAACCAGTCACTAATACTGCCTGAGTTGCAGTGTGTTCCGTTTTTGTCTTAATTCTGCAGAGGTTTATAAAGACATACAAAACAATTTGGAGCAAAACAGGCATGTTCTTTTTTTTTCAGTTACATGTTCTGTCAACTGCATATTTTTATCATTGCTTCCATTGCCAGCATGGAGTGCAGAGTGCTCATACTTAACAGGGAACATACAACCAAAGAGCTGATAAAATGCAACTTTACAAACCTGCTGCTTTCAGTGCAATATGCCTGAGGCTAGCAATTTTAATTAAAAATGGGATTGACAGGGAACTCATTTTTTTAGCTGTGATCAGTATGTTTAGTTGTAAAGCTGAATTGATGTTTATTAGATCCAGAAGTGATAGTAATACTTAATAATAAGTGATACCAATGCTTGAAAAAGTTAAGAATTATGATGTAAAATTAAATACATGTAGCTAAGTGTTTGTTTTGCAGCACCTACTGAGAATAAAGAAATAATTTCCCATATCAGTCAGCATGGAGGCAAGTGGCCATACTGGTTTAAAAAAATGGGTAAGTTTGCATATTCAATGTCTTCAGTTTGTTTATAATTTTTTTTCTTTCTAATTATACTTTTATATCTGTTTAGAAAATCTTCAGAAACTTGGTAACTACTCCTTGAAACTGCAAGTAGTATTGAATGAAAGTAATGCAGACACTTATGCAGGAAGACCTCTGCCATCTAAAGTATTTAAATTTACTATCGTAGGTAAGAATTTCAGTATTTTCTCCTACTTTTAATGTTTCTTTTTGATTAATTGTGTATAAAAATTTGTCATATCCCAGTTGAGAGGTGGTTTTCAGCACTGAAACGTAGCATTTCCCTGTCAAGTTTGAAGCATTTCCAGGAAAAAATGGGGTTTTGTAGTAGGTTTTGATGTCACGTGTAAAGTGTTGGCTCTGTGGCAGGCAGTTTTACATAAAAAATAGTTTTGATGGAATCTAAAGCTCCCTGATGTGAACTTCCCCAGTTGTGCTTAAAAAAATAAACTTCATTAGAATCACCCTTTCTCCTCACACCATTGACATAAATATTCTTTCATAAAACTGGTATTTGTTAGGCCAACTTTCATGCATAAACCACAGAAACTCATTAAAAAACAGGTTATATGTTTAAAATAAACATGTTGAGATTAAAGACTTTTAGAAATTAATAAAGGAAGAATCCTATGCAAAACTAAATTCTCATTTGTATGTAATGGATATGTCTCTTTAGGCTTAATGATCATAAAATACTTACTACAATGCTAATTAGAATACTCACTTCAGAAAGGATTGGCATGAAAAGAGAGGTGGTGGGGTAGCCCAGGAGTGTTTAGACTTCTTGGAGCTTGATGATGGTGGCAATTAATGCTGAGTGTTTGTGGCTAAGAGCAGGGAAGGCCAGCAAGGCAGATACTGTGGTGGAAGTCTGTTACAGACCACCCAGCCAGGATGCAAAGGCAGATTAAATAAATAAACAGCACGGAAAAGTGTCACAATGACTAGTCCTTGTTCTTGTGGGGGACTTTACCTTACCAGATGTCTGCTGGAAATATAACACAGCAGACAGGAAATGGTCTAGGAGGTTCTTGGAGTGTGTAGAAGAGAACTTGCTGACACAACTGGTGAGGGAGCCCCATCTCCTTTGTGACTTTTTCTTTGTGAACAGAGAAGCACTGGTGGGTGGTCAGAGGCTATCTTCAGCACGTTGATTACAAAATGAAAGTTTACTGTTCTTAAAATAAGGAGAAGAGTTAGCAGAACTGCCACCTTGGACTTCCAGAGGGCAGAATTTGGATTATTTAGGTAGGTGGTTGACAGAGTCCCATGGGAGGTAGTTTTGAAGAGCAGAGGAATCCAGAAAGGCTAGAAGAAGAAGAGCAAAAAGGAAGCTCACGACCTGGACTTCAGGTTGTGAACCAGGAGGCACAACCTTTGCAACCAAAAAGCAGAAGGACACACAGAGCTAAAGGCCAGTCAACTTCATCTCAAATCGTGGGAAGGTGATGGAGCTACTAATCCTGAAAACTATTTCCAGGTATGCGAAGGACAAGATGATCATAGGAGCAGTTAGCATGGATTCACCTTCTGTGATGAAAGGACTAGCTTAGTAGATGTTGTCTACCTAGACTTCAGCAGAGTTCTCATAAGTTTGTAAGATCCTCACAGAGAAGCTAATGAAATTTGGACTGGATGAACAGACTGGGGTGAATTAGTGAACATCTGAGCCCTGAGACTGGTGGTCTGTGGCTCTAAGTCTTAACTAGAGGGCAGCAAGTAGTGTTTACTCCAGGGGTCAATACAGGGTTTGGTCCTGCTTAATGTCTTCATTAATGATCTGGGTAACAAGACAATGTACCTTGAGCAAGTTTTCCTGACAAAAAACTGGGTAGAGTGGCTGATACACCTGAGAGTTTGCCACCATCCAGAGGGACTTCAACAGGGTGCAGAAATCAACTGTCAGGAACCGTATGAAATTCACCATGAAGTGCTAAGTCCTTCAGCTGCAGAAGGACAGCTCCCAACCTGCCACCCAAGTATCTGGAAAGCAGCTTTGCAGGAAAGGACCTGGAAGTCCTGGTGGGCAGCAGGTGGACACAAATCAACAATGTGCCCTTACAGCAATGGGCAGCAGCAACCTCCTGGGCTGCATATTAGAAGCAGGTCAAGGAAGGTGATCCTTTCTCTCCACTCAGAATTGGTGAGGCTGGCTGGAGTACTGTGCCCAGAACTGGACACATTACATTACAACACAGAGACATGGACATACTGGTGTGAGTCCAGTATTAGGCCTGTGAAGATAATGAGGGGACTGGAGGGTGCTGAGGCATTGAAACAATTTGCCCAGAGAAGTTGTGGTTACCCCATCCCTGGCAGTGTTCAAGACCAGGTAGGATGGGGTTCTGAGCAACCTTGTCTGGTGGAACATGTCCCCGTCTGTGTTGGGGAGGGGTTGGAACTGCATAATATTTAAGGTCCTTTCCAACTCAAACCATTCTATGATTCCATGATCTCTTACCTGAAGAAAGTCTGAGGGAACAGTGACTGCTCTGTCTGGAGAAGACGCATGGGGAGCTTACCGGTATCTGTTAACTGAAGGGAGTGTAAAGAAGGTGGACCTAGACTCTTTCCAGTGGTGTTCAGTGACAGGACCAAAGCAAATGGGCACACACTGAAACACAGGAAGTTCTCTCCAAACATCAGGAAAGAGGTTTTGTTCACTATGAAGGTGACGCAGTGCTGCCACAAGTTGCCCAAGAAGTAGTGGGGTTTCCTTTCTTGGGGATACTAAAGTTGTCTAAACATGTTCCTGGGCAACTGATTCTAAGTGGTCCCACTTGATCTCCAGAAAACCATTCTGACATCAGACATTCTGTGAATTTAATCTACAAGGAGGATGGAAAGAGGGAAAGCAGAAAATATGCTAATTTCTTTGCATTTAATATTAAAATGAGTATTTTTATAACAATTTTGGGAGGTACAGCTAACATCTCTTTTAAGACGATGAAGGAGAGGGGGGAAGCATCAATGTTTTCTGTAGCCTCCTATTTCTTCCACAAAATGAGAGGCTTTGAATGCAGATTCTTGAAGGCTGAAAAGAGTTCTTTGTAAGTAATATATTCTTCTAAAAGCTTCTGCTTATTGGCAGAGTAGAAAGAGGTATTCTTGTATGATAGTAAAGGAAAAAAATATTTGGCATTACTTGAAAAGAGTAGTTTTTTAAACATATGTCTGAAAACATGCCAGTGGAGGCTCAAGATATTTCTGTGAACTTGCAAGAAAAGAAAAGAAAAAAAAATCTTTGCACAAAAATGAACCTTGTCTCCTCTTTTATCTCTTTATCAAAGTGAATAGAGAATATTATTACTTTCCAATAGTAGTGTGGCTTCCCCCAGTATGGCAGCATTCAGTTAAGGATTCCTTAAGCTATAACAATGAAATGAACAAATCTCATTTGAAAGGAATAAAGAATTTGAAAAATCTATTTAGCTAATAGTATGGTACTTTTAACACTAGAGATACCAAAACCAGCTTTAGCTAGCTATTGCTGCTTTTTTATTTAATCAGAAGATAATTCAACATTTTTAACATTGTCAGTTTCTAAAGGTAAATATTTCACATCTTTATTTTGTCATTGTGTTTTCTCAGAGGCAGCTATAAAGCTTCATGCTTGTTGTTCCAAAATATTAATATTTGTGCTACCATTTATGATGCAGATTCTAACAATCCAGGAAAGAACAGTCTAAACTGAAAAGGCATTTTTGGCTGAGAAACAAATTATTCTATTTCTCCAACAGCAGGTTGTCACTGAGTGTTTATAGTTGTTCTTGATAAGCTAAAAAATCACCATAAATGCTGGTTTAAATTAAGTCAATCTACAAGATTTTTAGTTTTAGTTCAGAAATGTTCTTTTGGTAGTTACTCACTTTAATAATGAGGAAGTTACTCTACTGTTTCTTTCTCAAGTCATTTTACACTTTTATCATTCACTTATGATGATAAATAAAATTGTAGACACTGTAAAGTTGAGGTCTTTTTCTTGTTACAACAAGTAACTAATTTTGGCTAATACAAGATATTTATCATCTCCTGTGCAAAGGAAGCTCCCTGATAATGGACACCCCTAGGTTTTGAAAATAGTTTTAATTTCAGTTCAAAATTGCTTGGTGGGATTTAACATACCATTTAGCTCAGCATACATTGCTTCTTTATTCAAAAGCCACTTGGTCAAGACATTTTGTTTCCACAGAATATGAATCTTGATTTACATGCTCCACTTGATACACTCTTAAACTTGTTACCACTGTTTGATCTTGTTAGTGCCTAATTGGAGACAATCTAATGGGGCCTGGTTTTGCAGGAAGTATACACTGACATTTCTTTTTCTAATATTTGTCATTACATACCTTTATCTCTCAAATTTGGGGCAGTTGTTGAACAAAAATGTTCTGTTGCATGAATGATTTATTTTACTGAATTAAAGCAATTAAATATTCAGGAAAAGTTGTCCACATGGAACTTGTTCCCTTTCAGGTGCTGTATTGGTGTTTTGAGTACTTGGGGAATGTTGACTATCTTGTTGTTTCTCACACTGTAGTCTCCTGCTGTTATATTTTAACTATTGTTTTTCTCTTAGTGTAAGTTTAAAAAAAAGAGCATCAATCAATAAAGCATAACTTTGGTTATAACAGTATTCTGAACAGCCTGTTTACTTTGCATCTGAAAACCACTTGACTTAATTGCAGTCTTAATCAAGAAAAAGTGAAGGAGCACACATAATTCTTTTGAAAAATGTATTATTCTTTTCTCTTAGAGGGCAAACCAGAGAAATTTGTGGTGGGTCTCTTGGAGCTTCCTTTTCGAATTGGAGTACCTTTTAGCATTCCTTTGGAATTGCAGGATGAATTTGGTCATGCAACACACTTGACAAATCGCATTAGACCAGTTCTGGAAGCTAGGTAATTCAGCTGTCTTTTTTTTTTTTTTTGCCCTTTCTTCATGTGACAGTAAAATATAGAGTTTATCTGAATGATATACTGGGGATTTCTCACTTAAATTAACTGATATTTTTGCTTTTATTTTCATAAGAATATCTGAAATTATCTTGTATATTAAAACACTGTGTATGTTTTAAAATTGATTCTTTTGTGCTTTCTGTATATTTTTCTAGTGGATTAACACTGAAGCATGAAGACATACCTGTGGCAGCAAAGTGTGTCATTAAGGGTGTTACGGCTAAAGGCTGTGTGAATAGTTGCCAGGGCAAGGTAAGCTAATTAATTTAAGCTTGAAGTAACATATTAAAAAAAAAAAAAGAGAGAAAATAATTGTTGGGTAAAATGAATTGTTACATAGTGTTAGCTTAAGTTTGGTCTACACTAGTGACCACAGATATTTCTTGGGATATTTTCAAATTACCTCTTGGAGCTCTATATGGAGCAATTTGTATTTCCCATAGCTGCACTCTTTTCAGCTGGTGGGACTGGAGCTGGAAGGGCTGAGCAACACATGGGTGTGTGGTACAGTGTACCCAGCACGCCAGATCAGCTATCTTAGTTTGAACTGGTGCTGAGATTGGTTTAAACCAAATCACCCTGGTGACTTCTGCACTGAAAGATGATAGGGAGCTAAAGAAGATGAAATTTTCCATTCTTAGTTGAGATGATGAGTAGTCACAGCTAATACACAGGGTGCCTGCTCCAGCTTCTTTAAATGTTTTCACTATTCTGGTTGCACTTCCACAGTGAATATATTGTCCAAATTCAGCCTGTAACTGATGGATTCTCAGCACCTTGTCAAGCTTCTACTTTACTGTAAAACCCAAAATGTACATTGCATGCTAAAAAGATTTTTTTTTTCATAAAACAGGTCTTAATGCTTTTGATAAATATAGATTAATTTTTTTTTAATATTTTAACAATTATTTATAAGACGTATTTACACAGTATTTTAGCCAGGTCCCTGTCCTTTCATTTAGTCTCCTAGTCTAACATAGTAAAGACAAAGCTAAGAGATGAGGTATCCCATTATACTTGATATTGTTGCTTAGAAAATAGCAAATAATGTTGCTGTGGAAAGATGTGTAAAGAGGAGAAAGAGCATATACCGGCTTATTGAACATTAAAGGGTGTTCAGTGTAGTAAATTTTGTAGGCAAAGTTTAGAATTTAAGGTGAAAGGCAAGAACAATGACATAGAATGGAGTGCATTAGGAGAAATAAAGTGTGTAGGAACAATTGTGCCAGACTTTAGCAAGAGATAAATTTGGTGAGGGGCAAGACCGAGAGTCATTTAAGGAACTTGCACTACAGAAGTAATATCATACCGTAATAATTAAAAAAGAAAGGGTGTTACTTTCTTATATTATTTTTCAATTCTCTGATTTTAATGTTTTAATGTTTAATTAGTTTTAGTGATGCATGTAAGAAAAATAGAGTAGTTGTTTTTCTTACATCCTTAATCAAAGATGAGACAAACAGTTGTAGTGGTGCCTTGCTAAGGAATAACAAACACAGAACTTGCAGACCCTTTCTTTAAAGCTACTTTTTTTTTTTGAACTGCTATATTTTTCCCCATTAAAACCAAAAGTTATGATAGCTGCTTTTCATAGTTTCAGAATCATGTCGTTTAGCATACAAATCCTGAATTGAATGTCTCTGGTTATAATAACGTGTAAAAGACAGATTTCAGTACAGGGGAAAAAAATCTTTATTTTTTGTAGACCTGCAAGACAATTTCTAGGGATGTCGTAAATTAACATATATACAAATTGGCATGATTATGTGAGACTATTATATGGTTTTGTTCAAGATTAATAATTAAAATATTCTTTTCATTAGAACTTTAATCTGAAGATTACTCTTCCTGGTTTGAAAGAAGATACACAAGTTATTAAAATAAGATTGCAGCCTGGTAAGTATCCTTAAAACATTTAGTGAAATTCTGTTAAATTTTATTCTGACACTATTAACAAAAGCTTCTCCCAATAAGGTAAAATATTTAGTGAGACATAAAAAAGGATCCAGTTGATGACTAGAAAAGAAATAAAGCCAAGAACATGTGGTTTTTGGCAGGAATATCATTGTATTCGCAGCCCAATCTTACCTACTATTCTAGGGGCTGGAATTTTTGTCTGCTTATTTGAGACACATTTTTCTCTTTCAATTACTTTAAATCTTTTACTAATCTAGCACCATTGAACAAATTAATTTCTTATCTTCTTGTTTTTCTTTAGCATTAAGACTTTTCACTTGTACTAATCTGCATTGAAAATTAGTATTCTCCCTGCAGAAAAGATCTTATGAATGAATAAGTGCTCCTTCAGTTTCCTCCCCTAGCAAAGGGGGATGCTTTGGCAATTGAATTGTGTTTGAAATTTTAATGTTACATGTTGAATTTATCATAATGCAAGACAGGAACGTAGAGATTTGTAAGGATATTGCCCTTAGCAGACTTTTATGTTTTGTGGATGTCTTGATTCTGAGGATTCCCTTACATGAGATCTGTTACCTCTTGTTACTTGGATTTTTCTGGATTTGGTATAGGTAAAGTATGAAAGCTAAGTTTTGGCCTCCCGGATGACCAAACTTCAGTCTTGCTCATCTCATTTTGCAGAGATATTGTCTACTACTTTGTAAGACAATAATGCACAGTTTAGTCTGTTATCCCTTATCTTTTGAGGAGTTAAGGGTTTATGTAGAAAACGATGAAATGATTGGACTTGAGACAGACTGTGTTGTGTGTTGCTGCTATTTACCTTGGACTGAAGGCAGCTTCATCCTTCATTTTGCTTTTGACAGTGTAGAGATGCTTCACTACCTCTTTCTTCTCACTTGAGTTATATCTTTGGCTTTGTAAGCTGTTTTTTGAGGAAGGAATAATAAAAGCTATTTCAGTCTCCTTCTTCAACTAGTGAATTTGAAATAGAAGTTTTAATAAATCATGCATAAAGGATGCTTCTGAAAAATTGCCATCTTTGTTCCATCAGAGCCTGTCTTTTAATAGTAATCTATTACTTCCTTATCCTTTTAAAAACTGATAAAATAATTATGTGTTCCAGGAACTAGACTTATTTGAATCACTTCACTTTATTACGTAAATAATGACAACAAAATTTTCTTTTACATTTTTTTGCATGCAGATTGTAGCTGTGAGAGCATTGGCAATTAATTGGATATCTCAACATTAATATTTGTGAGGTTAGCATGTCAGGAGAGAGCTCCCGGTTTCTTTTTTGATGAATGTGAATCTGTATAGTATGTAAACAGAACTATATTGTGTGTTTACACATTGTATATTCTGAATTTCATCATGTTTGTCTAAGTGTTCTCTACTACAATAATTCAAAAGATTGGCAGATGGTATATACTGAAGGACAGAAGGTATCTAGAACTTTTCAGTACAAACCAATATATGTACCTGAATTGTTTGAAATGGTTTGTTACCACAAATATCATGGTAGCTTGGCTTTAGAAACTCTTTGAGAAGGCAAGAACTGAAATTCAGTGTCTCGCAATTTATCTAAAAATTAACTATTGTTCTGCAACTGTACATTTTTTACAGGCCCTCCTCGTCAATTGAAAGTAAAACCAGATTCAGAAATTCTAAAGATTGAAAATGGTACAGCTTTTCCCTTTCAGGTTGAAGTATTGGATGAATCAGGAAATATAACAGTGCAGCCAGAGTTGATTGTTCATTGTAAGGTAAACTGCATTTCATAGTGTGCCATAAGGATTTTGATTCTTGCTATTTAAAGGGCTGGAAAAAGACTCTATTTTGGAATCTGTGTAGAATTTAATATCTTAGGAATGCTTCTGAAGCTTCTACAGCTTGCTAGCCATAACTGCGACTCTCTTACCTCTTACCTATTATGAGACATTCAGTAAGATTTAGAATCAGAAGTTTTACAATCAGTGGAACCTGGCCTTAGAAATGGGAGAGAAAATTATGTGAGGATATATAGGTTCAATTTTAAGGTATTTTGGCCATATTTATTATATACAGTGCTAAAATTTATTCAGAAAAATAACTTCAGAAAGCTTACTTTTGGTATTTTTTAAGGTGAACATTCAATTCTAGTGCCTAAAAATAATATTAGATAAGATTATTATCATAAACACCAATGTGAGCTCAGAAGGGAATGTATATCTTGTTTTGACTTCAGGAAGTAAAAAACTTACCCTTTTGGCCCTCTTTTTCTGACTCAAGAATGTGATTTTCCCAATTCTAGTGAAATCCAGAAAGGTTTAAAAGTGTTTTCCCACTGCAAAATAGTCTGCATTCCATTTGCACTTTATATGTGTACACGCCCTTCCTGTAGACTGGGTCTGCAGTGATATGACAATGTGTTGAACGTGATGTTTAAATTCCTTTAATGTGTGATTTTATTAAATTAGTGAAGAGAAAGTTTACTTCATGAGTTAATTGAATTTGTTGCATAACAACAGAAGTCTAATTATTGTGTGTTATTAAAGCAATTGAATAGATAGTATATTTTATTTCTATAACTTAGTCCTTTCTCCCACCCATTCTTTATTGCTTGCAGAAAAATACAGGTGTTGGTCTTACAGTTGTTGGAAAACTGAAATATATATTAATATATTACTGAAATATATTAATTTTTTCTGTATATAGTTATATATATATTTGGACTTGTGCAAATAATAATTTCTAAAATGATCATGGTAGTTCTGTAAGAGAAACTTGATGTTTAATCTTACATTTTAAATAGTTTTTAGGTGCTTCAGACCTTCCAGTGTATTCTGTGGATTGCAGTAATGGAGGAACAAACATTTTAACTGGTCCAGCTATACATGTACAGAATATCAAGAAAGACCATATACTGAAAGCAAGGTTTGAAGTACTTGTAAGTATTGGTTGGAATTCTTGGACTAAGAAAAAGTTGAAAAATTTATTGTACAGTGTTGCCAGCATTTTTTGTGAATAAGCTTAGCTCGCCCAAAGTTACTGGTTTTGGTATTATAAACTTCATAATGAGGTGGCTATGCTTTTTATCACTAGAAAAGCATAAAAAAGCTAAGATATTTCTTTATTTTTTTTATTCATTTCTTACTCTGTTAAATCCCTGAGGTGTTTCAGAAATATGCATGTTTTCTGGGATTTTTCTTCCCCTTTTTTAATTCCTGGATTGTTTTGACAAATTGTCCTCACTGCATAAATATTTAGTGTAAGAATAGGTATGGCAGTCAATAGTTTTTTTTGTAGAATTTCAGTTTCAAAGCTCATGAAGTATGAATTTTTTTAAATGCTACTAACATGCCAGTTTTTTGGCAGTCAGGAGACTACGAGACAGGTAGTCAGGAGACTACGAGGAGACACTGCTGGAGAAAATATGACCCGTGTGTGTTTTACCCTGGAAAAAATGTGAATAAATACTAACATGGCAAGATGAATTATATGCAAGGATACTTAGGATTATGCTTAAAAAGTATTTTGTAAATTTTATGACCTACTACTTGTGGAATAGAAAAATCTAAATGGCTAGCATCAATTCTAGTATCTGTTACAAGTTGTAAGTATATTGACATATCTTTTTGATTTACTTTTGACAAGTCAAGCTGATTTCATGTTTGGACACCTGATCATACCTGGTAATCCTGAGTAGAGCCATGGGCTGTTATGACATTATGTGTATGCATATCTAAATTTAGTATTTTAATTATATGTCTTTTTTTTCTTTTTCACCCATGAATAGAATTGCAAAGATGTGCCAGCAGTGGAAAAGATTATAAAACTTCTTCCTAGCAGTCATGTTGCAAGACTACAGGTCCTAAGTATGAATGGACAAAAAGCTTTCCAGATTAAACATCAGGATGAAATCAGTTGTGTTGCTGGCCAAGTCATGAACAAACTTATATTTCAGATGTATGATGAAGCAGAAAGGGAAATACCCATAACTGCAGCTGCTGCAGAAAAAATCAAGGCAAGTACTTTTGAGTAAACAGCAGTATAATGTGGTGGAGAGACACAAACCTGATACCCTTAAAATCCATAAACATCAGACTATGAAATAATATTCCTCAAAACTGTATTAATAAACATGGAAACTTAACTCTCTTCTTAATTATTTTTAAATACTTTTAATTAAATGTTTAATAATTCTTCAGAGTAATATTATGCAAAGCAGGTTAGTGTTTCCAGTGCTTCTCCTAAACTCATAAAATAATTATGACATTGCTATGGTTCCTCAGATTCAGGGTCTTCCCAACATTAAGGAACTTTGAATAGGCACGTTCCCCATGAAGGCTTGCTTACCTGTCTTATCCCCCTGTCTGTGTGGAGCCTACAACAAACATAGTGATTAATCAAATACATCACACTTGTATCTTCCCTAACTCAAGTTCAGTGAGGGAAACCTAATGTATGTTTTGGTCTGCTTGGGGTTTTTTCCAAGTAGTTGACTGTATTTCAGCACATAACATTGATTACTGCTGGGAAATATCCAGGCTTTCCATTGAAAGCTGCTGTTGCCTGTATGTTATATCAGCATATTTAGAATGACTACAAGATTATTATGTAGCTAGTCATTTATAATTTAGCTTTTCGTTAATATATAAAATTTTAATTTTAGGTTAACTGGACACCTAAAATTGACAGAGAGCTGTTGATGCAGGGATTATTACCTGATGTAAAAGTACCAACTTCAGTAAAAGATGTACGTTACTGTCTAATTACTTACCTTGATGAGCATGTGTCTTTGGAGAGTGCATTCACAGTCAGGTTTGTTCATTTGATATATTCCTTTATTAATCATGTTATTGGCATAACATTGGAGCTCTCATTACTTTGGGGTAAAACAATAGTCTTTCTACAGAAGCTGAAATTATGAAAGTGGTAGACAAAATAACAGGAGAATGTTAGCTTGGGAGGTGGGAAGAGTTTGTGTAAATTTATTACATGTGAGAACATTATCTGTGTGAAAGACTCCATTGTGATAGGCTTGCATCCAGCCCTGTAATCACTTGTGTAAGTATACATACACTGAAGAAGATGGTTGATGTTTTTGTAAACTTGCAGTAATCATTAGCTCACAGAATAACTAGTTTTACTGAAGAGTTAGGTGACTAGTGACTGAAGAGAAAGAAATCACTGTGAAGTTAGTTCTCATGTGGTTTCTCAGTCAGAACTGACAGGCTGTAAATTGAACTTTAAAATTACCTGTTTATCACTCTTAGTGAGTTTAAGTCGTGTATATTATAACGTTTATTAAGAGGAATCTGATTCTAAATTACTTTAATGTAATTTCGTGTGATTTTAATAGGTTAAAATTAACTAATTAATTCACAGCACTCTGATGCCAGGGTAAATTTCCAGAAATTAGTCATTTCACAGACCTGTACTAGGAAAATAAAATACACTACATGACCAATCATTAAGATTCTTAAAGATATTTATCATGCCTGCTATTATGTTATATTTATCTTGATGAGAGAAATAAGTCAATTTTCATGTGCTCAGACCACTTCCTGATGAGCCCAAACACATCAAATGTAAACTGAAAGGCTCAAACACACTGCAGATGGGTGAAGAACTGCAGAGTGAAATCGGTGAGTGTTTGCATATTGTTCATTTTCCCCTAAGAAACATTTCTTTTTCTTGGCAGTTTGTTAAGGCTATTATATATACAGATGTCATCAAGAGTAAATTACCTACCACTGCTTTAATATAAAAACCAGGTTTACATTCTCATTCCTAGAAAGATGATCAGACTTCCAAATTGCCATTTTACAATTCTGGAGTTACTCTCTGATAAAATTTGCCTCTTACTTTTTACATCAGGACATTCATCACACTTAGTTCAAGTTGTTCATAATTTTTTGTTTAGTTCATGTATTTTGAAATCTGAAAGGCCATAACTGCATTCAGACTATTGCTACCTCATGGACTTCAAAGTGACACTTTTTAAGGTTAACTTTAACAAAGAGGAAGGCATGTTGGAGATCAGTCTTCTCATTCTCCTTTTGGTTGTGTATGCAGTATGAGAAATTAATTCTTACAGTATTTTGGGACATTAAACACTTGTGTGTGAATGAAGAAAACACATAGAACAAACTAAGAGGTTGAAAAGGAGCTTTCAATTTTAAGATTTTTTTTCTTTAACTTTTTAGTAAGAAATAATCTTTTTATTCAAAAAAGTGGGAAGCACAGATATGGGATGTAACTATGTAGATACATTTGGTTAATACCCGCAAGACTGGGGGTTCTTACTAATGTATATAAAAACCTGGAGAGAGTGTAAAGAAGTTGGGCTGGGCGTTTCCTACCTTTTTCCACACCTTTTTTGGTGTGTTCAGAGACAGTAAATAGAGGCAGTTGCCACCAAGTGAAACACAGGATGTGTGCCCCCGAACATCAGAAAACACTTTTTCACTGTGAGGGTGACTGAGCACAGGCACAGATTGCCCAGAGTGTGGAGTCTCCCTCCTTGGGAAGAAGGTGCCAGTCTGCAGCTGGCTCAAGGTCCATACTTGAGCAGGGGGTCTGAACCAGGTGACATCCAGAAATACCTTCCAACATCAGCCTGTCTGTGATTTTTTGATAGTTATTTAAATTTTCTCCATATTGTGTCTATGTTGTATATGTTTATATTCCATATGTTGTATAATGTTTCATTAAAGCAGCTGCTGAAGTAATCATCCTAATAATTGTTTTAATCATCATCATCTTTTTTAACAGATGTAATGATTACAGATCAGTTTGGAAATCAGGTACAGACAGTGACATCTGCATGTGTAAATTCCCTAGGAGTTTCTGGGCCTGGACTTGATAAATCGAATTTGAAAGTAACTTGGCAGGTATTTATAAGATGTCATATAGTTTATTTCTTTGTGACATTTGTGTGGTAATTGTCTTAATTCTGTTACACAGAATTGAACCAAAATTGTGGAGCGGTAGTCAAATTAAACACTTCAGTTGGTTGCTTAAAGCATTAAAATTGTATAGTCCTGTTCTAAGGAGCACAGCTGCATCTGTTAAAAACCTTATCACTGCTGCAGCTATACAATGTGGAGGCCAGTTCACTTCATGCTTGAGTCAGATTTGGTTTGTTTCTAGTTCATCATTCTATATGTTTTCTTCTGTCTTGCTCTTAGTCTTTCCTTCTGTGTTCTTTTATGTTGGTGTGGTTGATTTTAAGATCTTTTGAAGAACCTTGTAGAAAGGACTAGTATCTATACCTTCTAAAATATGCTGGATATAACCTGAAAAACAGATTTCTGGGAAATTCTTGAGTTTGAAATGGGTCACTTCTTAGTCATGAAGTTCATTTAAATTTAACAGAAGGAATAAAACTTGTAGTTTAATTTTTACTCCACTGGACCACTATTTCACAGTAAAAACACCAAATAGTACTTATAGCATAAATGCTATCTTGAAAAAATACTAATAAATTTTACTTTGCTTTATTTGTTCTTGATAAAATCTTCCCCTTGTTTCTCAATAGGAAAGTACTCAGACAATGAAAGTAAAAGGTATTCGCTATAAACCTTGTTTACTCGGAAGCAAAGAACTGTGCTTCGCTTGGCGTGAATTTTCTGATTTTATCAGAGTGAATTTAGTAGCAGGATCCCCAGCTAAATTGCAGTTTGTGGATTGGCCAGAGTTAGAAAAGGTAAGCTAAACAATTTTGGTTTGGAAAAAAGCAACATGGTCTCTAGTCAGCTATTTTAATTCTACTTTTTGTGCAAGAGCTAACTACATTAGGCTTTTAAAAGTAAACTTATTTTGGAGTAATCTAACTCATTAGTATGTTTACAGCCTTTAAAATCGTAAACTTTATTCTGCTCCATTTGCCTTTTTACAGATAGTGTAATTTTTCTTTGGTGCATTAATTTTGCTCTGGGCTGGATCCTGGCACCCATCTTTCACTGCTGTTTTCCAAAGATACAATCCTTAGTGGTAGTAATGACTGGATCATCTTTCCATATCTTACGAGGCTTTTTTGATGTTCAGGATGTTAGATGGCAGTCCCAAATCTACTTCAGTTAACAAATGTTTACTGTCAGAAAGTAAACGCTTAAAGAGAATGGAGTACAGGACTTAATGGAAGTGGCTGAAGATTTTTGGTGCTGTACATCTATTTGCCTTGGATTTTTAAAATTATTTTTCAATAATTTACTTTCAATAATTTTTCAATTTACTTTGGCTATTCAAATAATAGTGTTTAACTTGCTGCAGAAACCAGAATAGAAAATGGAAAGCAGAAAAAAGAAAATTTTATCTCTGAATAGAGGACAGGAATCATGATTGGTGTTTTGAGAAAATGGAGAAGGAAGTTATTGAAGAAAATGAAACAAAAGTTTCCGGGAGTCGTGTAACTACTTTTATTCTCTAGGCAGCTGTTTAAGTATATCAGAAAATAAAAGTTTCAGACCATAACTCTTCCTACAACAAGAACATTGATAAGGCCCTTCAGAATCATGTACTTCCTTTTAGTCACATCAATATGAGTAACCCATGTCATTTAATTCAAGTAGTGCATTTTATTCTAACCAGAGAATATAAACAAACTCTAGAAATACATTCTTGCATACCATTTAGTCATGGTCTGGGAGACAAATAGTATGGAAAAGATGTTGCCCTGGGGATTCCTGAACTGCCATGAATGTCTAAGATGTATAGAATTGAATAGTATCATGCATTTGCATCTCTTCCAGCCTGTTGCAGTGATTAATGGTAGAGAATTGCAGAGGCCCCTTATTGTTCAGTTGTGTGATCAGTGGGGAAATCCAACTCCTGAACCTAATGTCAAAATCAACCTTACAAAGAGTAACAACTTAAAGGTAAGTGTTGGCCTTATCAGGTGATGTTTTGTTGTCATGTCTACGGTATCTTAATTTTCAGGACGTTTTTGGAAATGTTAATAAAATATTGTAAGAGCACAAAAGAATAACGAATCTAGTATAAGAATAGTGCCAACAAATAACATAAACAGGTCCCAGGACAACAACCACATATTTAACAAAATTCTTATAGGACAGTGACAGTTGCATGCACATCACACTGCCACATCCCCCATGTTATCAGAGGTAATTCACTGAATGATAGTAACAACAATGATACAGTCTCAACTGGCAACCAAATAATTTCTGTCTGGTGGTTCTTTGATTTTGATTCCTGAATGTATGACTTACTGGTCTGTATGTAAAGCTGGTCAGCAGGTTTGGGCCCTACTTGATTATACTGTGAAAAGCATTGGCAGGATAAATGAAATTAAAACAATGAGGGTGCAAATCTAGCTCAGATTTGAGTGGTTACTGTCTGTTCCATAAGTTCCATAAGGTATAAGTATCAGATGGTTTTCAAATCAGTCTGTAGAAAGGAAGGACTTTGACAGAATGCTCCATTCATTAACATTTTTATTCCTGTTTTTAAACAAAAAAAAAAAAAGGAAAGTCAAGCTCTCAAACATTCCTACCTGTCAGTATAGAGACTGTTATATTCAATATATATATATTCAACACAGGATATATTCATCACCTCTGAATGTAGTATTTTTCCAGGGGCAGATAATGTTCCGTTTTTGTTCCTGCTTCCCGTGCATTTGTGTTCCTTAGTTTTCTCAGAATACACAACAGCCAAGAACCTTCTTTTGCTCCCTTCTCCAGAGCTGTGCCACAACCTTTGCTGTGTCTTTCGTGCCTTCTTCCAGGAAGCACCAGCAGCATGTCTTAGAGTCCGCGTGTTCTTTATCTTAGTGGGATGTGTCCAAGAGAAAGTGTTCTGAAAGCCAAGGCGGATCATTGTTATGGAGTGTTTATTACAGTATGCTCTGCCTTGGCATTTCCAATAGGTTGTGTGCACGGTCTCACAAAAGAAATGAGAAGATTTTGGGAACTGAAATTCTCAAATAAGATGTTCTCTGTATTTCACATTCCACCCTCTATGTCTCTAAAGCCTGATACTAATGCATGCATTTCCTGTACTCCTTTATCTTAGAGATCCAAAACTAAATGAGACTGGACAAACACTGTAACAGGCACTAAATATTTTGCAGAAGGCTTTTGGATCTGAAAAGACACTCAGATGAACATCTGCTATGGACAATATGATAGCATCAGTACCAATTTTAAAAATAGCATTTATAAAATATTTGAACATATTAATGAAGAAAAATATCCTAAATCAGATGATTGTTTTTAAAAACTGGCAGAGAACTTGAAACCTCTTCCTTAATATTGTCTTCATAACAGTATATCTTTCCCTAATTTACAGTGCCAAAATTTAGCTGAAATCAACAGACAGTATGCAGGCAAATGAGATAAACATTTTATCCTAAAACACGATACTATTTCTGTATCATTGAAAGATTTTTTTTTTTTTGACAGCTTGTTCCTTCAAACCAGCAACATAAAACAGATGACACTGGTAGGGCTAACCTGGGAGTTTTTACTATTCATGCACCTAGGTAAGTAGTGAAAACCAGATGGATTTCTTAAAGTACTACCAAGTATTAATCTAAAGCTAAGAGCAAACATTTATGATTGGTATGCAGATGGATGGCCAGATAGTAAGTTCTAAAAAATTAAGTGCTTTATTGAATAAAATTCAGTAGCTGCTTCTTTTCATCTACTGTGAAGCTGCTGCTGTAATTTTCTGAATTGTGTTTTTATTTTCTGGTGATAGTAAACCTCATCTTATTATTGTCAACCTGCACCAAATGGCAAGTGGTGTTATAAACCACTTTAAAGTTTTGAAATGTATAGTCTTTTGGTGGCCAGTTCCAGACATTATGCTTTTAAAGTAGGAACGCATTCTAAGAGGGTTTAAATCTCACTTTCTTTGCATGCTAGACATTGTTTTAAAGGATTAGGTAGAGTGTCCAAAGGAATTTTAAACACATATATTTCATTTTTCTTATTTGCAATTGAACTGCAGAAGTCTCATTTCCAGCAGATATGTGTCCTGTGGCTCCTGCTCCTTCATGTTGTGCTTCTTCATGCTCACTTCATGTATAGCTTCCCTTACACACTTATGTCCCATATGGGTTTTCAAATTCATAATTTCTGTATCTTACTTATATTCGCAGTTTTGCAACCCACTCTGTGTATCTCTGAGTTTTCTGAGCAAGACAGGGTTTGCCTTAGGTTATTTTGAAACTAGCAGTAAGTGCTTGTTCTTTGCGTTCAAATATGGAGGATTTGCTCCTCACCATTTTAATTGCTTTCTGCTTTACTGCCTTCTGCTACTTGAAGCTGTAGTTGCTAGTGTCTTACAGGCAATGAAATATGATCAAAATAATGGAATGCTAACACAAAATTAAATTTAATAAGTTAATATCTTAAGAAAAACTTGTGACTTGTTTAACATTGCTTTAACAGTTCCATTTTTTTTCTTCTACATTACTAGATATTGTTTAGCATGCTTTCATGTGCATTATTCAGACTTGAAGCCTGTTGAAAACTGTCTTTTCAGAAGAGATTTTACATCTGTTTTTATGATTTCTGTATATTGCAGGGGAGAGCACATTTTACAGCTTAAAGCCTCATACAACAAGACCATATTAGATGGTCTTGTAATCACAATAAATGTCCTGCCTGATCCTGAGAAACCTGTCTGCTTGAATGTTAAATATGACAAAAGTCCTTCTTTTCCAGCAGGAAGTACCTTCCCTGGTAAGTATGTGGATCTTTGGTGGAAACCAATCGCTGAAGAGCTTTGAAAACCTGGGAAAAACTGTTTTGGTCATCTGTCTGTATTTTTTTGCTTTTTCTGGTCTGTTTTCTCAATTCTTTGTAACAGCTCCATCTGAGATATAACACTTGGACGGAAGAGATATGTAGGTCATCTTTGGAAAGCATTTCAAAAGGCCTCTTATTTATTTATTCCAAATTGCTCCTTTTATCCATCTATATATGGTAAAACTACAGAATCTCTTTTCTGTCTTACTAAAATATGATCTGATGTATGTATGTTTTCCCTCATCTCTTCCTGTGGAATAGTAACAAAGGAAGGAGCTATGAAATTCTAGGCCAGCTGTGAGCCAAGACAAACCAAAAAGTAATCAGCAGGAGGACAACACAAAATATTCTTTTCTCCTGCTGTCTTCTCTCACAAAAGGGTTTGTTTCTTGGCTGTCATAACATAATCAGCCAACATTTTTTATGGCAAGAGGGTTTTGTTTTTTAAAATACTCCATACAGTGTTATGACCTTGATTAAATTCAGAAGTTTATTTGAGTATTTTAATTCTGCGTAGAGGAATCAGAATGACAGATTGGTTTGGGTTGGAAAGGACCTGTAAAGATCATCTACCTCCAACCCCCCTGCCAAGCAAACCTTTCTCTAATGTAGCATGTAGTGTAAATCAACCAGGTTTTGAGTTAAGAAGAGAACTAAACAGCTTCTTCAGGATATTATAATATATATAGTATACATGGCATTAAATTTTTTAATAAATTCTGAGATAATAAATTCTGTAGTACCAGCCTCATATTATTAAATTAGTAAAATACTTTAACATCCTAATTGTTTGGTTTACTGGTAATCTCAGGTGTACCTGAGGGCAGGCAGTATAATCTTGGAGGGGATCATGCCTGGATTTTTCATTCATATCAGAGCATAGTCCTTCCTTAAAGTGCAAAATTCAGTCCTGCATGAGCAGTGCAAGTTCATTTACATGCATTAAATCCACATGCTTTGTTCACATTTTGAACTAGAAGAAGGGTAGCTTTGTTCTAGTTTGGATTCCATTTCCTTCAGATCACTGCATTTTCTATGGGACATACAGGCAAAGGGGATATAAAATGGCAGATATTGACTGCAGAACCAGTCAACAGAGTGAAATGTCTCCCTGTAGCCTATTTCTAACAGATACAACTATGTGATCCTAGTCTGTAAGAAGTAGCCAAACTCAGCTTCAGATTCATAATCTGATCCCTTGGGAAAATGGTTGTGATGTTGGTACAGTCTTTTTACAGCTTCTGTGCATTTCTGTCCAGTAGTTCAATGGCTGAAGTATTTTTGAAGGAAGAGGAGGATTTGGATTTCCTGTCCTTGAAGGAAGCAATCCCCTATTTTAACTAGCTAATGGTACTAATTCCTGAGAGCAAGAAGCAACCTGGCATGCTGTTTTGATAAGAATGAGAATTTTACAAAGGCAAACCTGAAATTTTAGGTTTGTTTTTTTTTTTAAAGCTGTCAATGGATAAAGTAGGTGTTTGGTTTTTCCCTAAGAATTGTTACCTGATCGGATTACAGGGATAAGGAGAGAAGGTTTTTCATATCTGGTTTGAAATTCTTGCTGGTTTTGGCTCTTTTTGAAATGCTTGTTTTGTAAATTGGTTGGGTTTTTTTTTTTCTCTTAAATAACGACGGAGACACAGAAATTCATGACGTTTGAGCTTCTTTATTCTGAATTAAAAACAAGCTTCCAAACATGCTTTTCATCCTACAGATTTTATGGTTAGTGTTCTTTCTGAAGATGACACCATTATTAAAAATATTAATCCAGCACGGATTTCTATGAAAATGTGGGAAGCACAGAGCAGCCGGGTTAGGACACCAATTGATGTAAGTCATCAAAATGCATTTTCAATTGGGTATGAAAATGCCAGCATAGGACAAACATACTTATAGTAGAAGCTGTCTTTCATTTGACTTAGATCCTCATCCTGTTCTAGATTTTAAGTAACAAATATTGCAGATCAACCCTATATGTTTATCAGTGCCTGTCCTGTTATAAGTTGTCAGACTTGTCAAGCATCAATACTACAGTAATCACAAAAATGTTATTAGTCTGCTGAAGCTGGCTCATAGCAGGGAGAGTATTAGAAGTAGCCACATTGAATTTTGCAAAGAAAAGACTGAGAATTAAGAACATGAAATTAGTGTCTAAGATACAGGCAGTCTCATTTACTCACTGTGAGCTATCAGTACTGCAGATCATTATGTCTTGGTAGCATATTACAAGTTAAATACTTCCAGTATATTACATTACATTTTTTCCATCTTTCTTTACAGGTTACAACATTTAGCTGTAGTAAGGTGAAGGATGACAAGGAAGATGGCTTCTTCTACTTCAGGTATAATAGCATTTATTCTATAATTACTCATGGAACTTACTATACAAAATACATAGTTTGAAATAAAAAGAAGAATTTTATGTTTTGGTAATAACAGTCCATCACAGAATTAGTATGATACAGAAANACTTACTATACAAAATACATAGTTTGAAATAAAAAGAAGAATTTTATGTTTTGGTAATAACAGTCCATCACAGAATTAGTATGATACAGAAAAGATGAAAGATACTAGCAAGATGCATTGAGAGGAAGATTGAATTCTTTCCTAGATACTTTTGACATTTGTGTAATCTGAGAGTAGAAAAGAAAAGGGTCTAAGATAATATATTAGAATACATTTTGAGAAATGCTGGCAATGAGGGAACTACATCATCAGCTTGTAACTTAAATGGTAACATTCTGTAATTCTTTCCATATTACTTCAACTACTGTAGAATTGCAGGCTGGACAAAGCAGACTTAACTCTATTTTTACTGCCTTCTCTAGTTGTGCATCAATCCTGAACCATGACCTTGGTTTAGTTTAGTAATCATTCCTTGGGCTACTTATTCAGAAATAGTGTCTTAGATAAACAATGGCAGAACTAGTGCTCATCATAAGCTGCTGGCTGACTGCCACATTCTTTCTACATCTATTTCTAGTAGACAATCTATGGGATTAGCTAAATAGTTATGGTGCTGACTGTGAATTGAAGCTTCTGCCTCCTGGGAGTAGGCTTTTCTTGACATAGGTACCCATAGTTTCCTAGTTGTCCACAAATGTCCAGAATTAAAACTCTCAACCTTATTAAAAAACTTGAGAGTAGACACTGCCCACTAGCAGCACTTGTAGAAAAGTACATTTTACTTGTTGCTGCCAGTGTCTGTGGCATCACTGTCTTTCTCTCACGTTTTCCTGTTTGTGGCACACTCTCAGATGGTTTTCATCTATTGCCAGTCAGTAACATGGATGCTGTTAATGCAGTCTTAAACAACTTCCATAGTAATTGTGTCTTTTCTTCTTTTTTCTAAAGCCTATGTCTTTCCAGCCATGAGATCCTTTATTTACTTATTAGTGTTTTAATGTCCCCTGACAAGGCAGATGCTACCTTGCAGAAAAGAATTGTTACTTCTGTATGTGAAATCTAAAGAAGGAAAAGTCATGACCTGTTCTAGAAATATGAAAGCTTTGGGACTTAGTTTTTTCCAAGTTAAGCATTCCAGTAATTTATTAAGTAATAAATTACTTAATATATTCTTCCCAATATATTCTTCCCAAACAAAATCAGAAGAAATAAATTGCTTAATGTTGACAAAACAGTTAAAATGCTGTACGTTGAAAACAAGAATTTCATTAATCAATGCAAGAGCACCACATGTCATCCTTGGAGAAATACCTGAATCTTGGCTGTTTCCATCTCCTCAGGACTTTGTAAGCATTTTTAAGTCACTGCTATCCCTTGCTAAACACTGCAAAGGTCCTCTGGATGCCATGTGGGCTTCCCTGCTGGGTGAAATTACAGCAGCAGAACCTCAGGTGTCTGAGCTTTTCTTCATGTTTTGATGATAGGGATTCTTTGCTAGTAATCTGCACTTCAGAGTGCTGTAAGGTAGAATGAGAATTCTTTTTTTCTCTTTCACTATACTCAGTCTTGACCAGTGGTCCAAGTTACCCAACTTTGTACAGTCTGACTAAGGAAGGAATTACCTACTCTGATTTTATGAAAATTTTACAAAATTTGTAGAGAAATGGTTGTTGTTCCAGATCTAGACATGTCTATGTTTTGTTCCAGTAGCTTTATGAAAATTCTGAATAGGAAATGAAATTATGTAGACTTGGAGATTTCTGAACAATAGGGCCATGACAAACTTCCTGTCATCTAGAAGAGACAAACTCTTGAAGAAGACTTTCCTCATACAAGCTTCCAAAAGCCTTACACTAACTCTTAAGGAGTATTGGCCTTCTTGCTTAAGGAGCAGTATTATGTCTTAGTAGAGCTTTCTCACTAGTTTGGAGAGCTACTCAGAGTTTGAATTTCTTGAGTACTTACATATTTGTGACTTGAATATTGACTCATGTTTGCTTGGGTTTTATTTTTGGTGGTTTTTTTTTTTTAGGGATAAAGTGGTTCCAGAGAGAGAGGGCACTTACGTTATCCAGTTTACCTTTGCAATGGATAAGACAAATATGCTCAACAGTGAACAGGTATGAATCTCTAATTAATTGCAGGTAGCCAAGAACACGTAATAAAGAATCATGTGGGTGAAGGGTTACAATACTTTGTTCATAATGCAAATACTTTCACTCACAAGTTTTGAAAAAAAATATATTTTTATTTTTGATAGTTACTGATTCCAAACTGTTGATTATCAAATTATGTTTCCATTAAATTCTATAACCAACAATTTGATGGTATAATTGAGGTGCATAATTTGGAACCTAGCAGAACTGCTTTATGGTTGTGCTACTTTATTTCAGGTCTGTCCATAAATTTCACATACGTTTGTTTCAGTGTTTTCTGAGCAACCCAAGTGTGCAGGTGATTTGCAGTTAATTATATCAGTCTTTATTTTATTTTATTCTTCCTCCTTTTTCTGCTAGATTATAGTTGAAGTTGTACCTAATGACCCTGTACGCTTGTTACCTGATTCTTTACCAGCTACTCCAGCAGTTTCCAACGTTCGAGCTCTTACCAGCCGTACACTGGTCAAGGATTTATACCTCCATCTAATGGTAACTATACTTCCATACAAAATCATAATTAGAGAAATATAGAAGACTGCTAAAACTATGTTGAATTTTGCTGTAAGGCATTGCTATTGTTTCTTTGCAGATTCACTTCATAAAAAGAGTTGTTACTCAGTGATTTCTCAGCTTATGACAGGTCCATCTTGTTTCATTTACATACAGATGACCAAAACTGAAATGTTTGGTCCTTGCTGTCAGGTATCTCAGTTGAAATCCGTGGTCCTTGCTGTCAGGTATCTCAGTTGAAATCCATGTCTCATTGCCACACAAAAAAATTGTTTCAAGAATAGTGGGAAAACACACATACAACAGATGTTTCTCGCCATGATTTTTCTTTCCAGGAACAATTTCTCTTAGAAATCCTATATTACAAAAAGTAAGGTTTCTTGAACTTTGAGTGTTCACAGGGGTAAAAGGAAATTACTTACCAGCTACCACAATAGCAAAGCAGACTCAGCTTGTGGAAAAGTAATTTAATTTAATCACCAGTTAAAAAAAGATTTGTGTAATAAGAAACAAAGGCCAAAAAACTAAAGCAATGCCTTCTGCCTCACCCCCCATTAGGCTCAGCTTTGTTCCAGATCCCTGTACCCTTCCCCAAGCAGTGCAGGGGGGTGAGGAATGGGGGTCACAGTCAACCCATAACAGCTCCTCAGTTCTTTCCTGCCAGTGCTTTTTCCTCAGTTTCCCTGTTCCAGTTTGGGTCACTTCATGGGCCACAGTCCTTCACAAACTACTCTAGTGTGAGCTCTTGCCACAGGCTGCAGTCCAGGAATTATCGACCTGGTTTAGCATGGGGTTCTCCATGGGCTTCCGTACTGGTCTCTGCTCCACCGTGATCCTTCATGGGCTACAGGGAAGTACGTGCTCCAGTGTAGTTTCCCTGTGAGCTGCAGGGGAATTTCTGTTCTGGTGCCTGGAGCACCTCTTCCCGCTGTTCCTTCTTTCATCCTCTGCTGTTCTCTCTTTATTTCCCCATTCTCATCTGCTTGCCCATTCTTAAATATAAAGAGACACCATTTTGGCTGAGGGGCTCAGCTGTCCTTGCAGTTGATCAGTTGGAGCACTGGCCATGTCCAGCCTCTCCTCACAGAGGCTGCCTCTGCAGATCCCCTCTGCAGAGACTGCTAGCAGCTTGCCATATAAATCCAGGGCAGTACAGAAATGGATTTAATTCAGTCCCAAACTAACTTGAATTTCTTTTTTACTTACAGGATGAATACAACAACCACACTGGACTTGATTTAGTTGGCAAGATAATAGCAAAAATTAAAAGCCCCAATGAAGAAGATATAGAGATCCCGCAGTTTCAGGGGAAAGTCAATACAGTAGAGTTTCCATTAGAGGGTGGATCAGCTGAAATTGTAAGTGTGACTGAAATACACAGCTCCATGAATAGTGTGTCTCATTAGGCTTATTTTCCTGCAGTTCTAAAGTTATTGTACATCTCACTACGCTCTGTGGATATTTAGTTTATATTGTAGTTTTCCCCTAGAAATAAGTAGATAAATTGTTTCTTCTCTGTTTGGTTGCTGATTTTCAGAAAACCTGAAGGAAGGACATTTTTTAAACTGTTAATCCTTGCCAAGTGAGGGAAGTGTACAGGTACTTTCAGTTGGGGACCAGGACATTCAGGAGGATCCAGGAAAAATATTTTCTTCATTTGAATTTTACATGTGAATAACACTTAACCAATTTGTAGTTAAACCATTAATATTGCTGATATTGTATATTTTTATTTATAGTACTCTAAGGCTGTAATATCTTAAGATCATTTAGACTGACTTCTTCATATATTTATAATTAAATTTTGCCAGGCTTTCTTTACATTTTGTCTAAGTAGTGGGCCTATATATACTTTGTAGAAAGTATATATACTACCCTCATTTGAAGAAGATAAAACTACCGTTTCTCTTTATGCTTTGTTTCACTCATTAATGCACTTGGCTGCTAAAAATGCTTTCCTTATTTTGGTTTGAATCTCTAGCATCATGCATACACTGAAAATACTGCATATTGTAGTCACATCACTGCAGTCACTTCTTCTTCAACAAATACAGACTGAATTTTTAAAACCTGTAAGTTCTATCTGTCACAGTTGCTATAAATATGATACAAAGACACAATGTAAAATGTGCACATGCACAAAGCCAGGAACTGTTCAAAACACACCGAAGAAAATCCAGCTGATTGTGGAGTTTCTTCTGAGTTGGAATGGTCACAATCTCTCTCTTAAAAGCCTACACAGAACTTCAGTCAATAGTAGTGAAACTATAGTCAGTAGTTGTATACTGATTTTTGTTTCCCATTTGGAATGTGTAAGGATGGCAGAGCAAAATTATACCCCTATTTCATTTGGTTATCACATGTTTTAAAAGTCTGACATCTACAGAAGTCTTCAAACAGTTAGAAGGTGTACTAAAGGAGGATTCAACTTCTTAAGGACATTTTCTGAGCCACCTTTTCTAACTTGCTCTTTGGAGGCAGCTTTATGACAGACCAGCATCAGTGTGTGCCAAGTGGAGACAGACACTGCCTAGCAATCAAAACAAATTATCCAAATACATCTTGGAAATTGCCACCATAAGACCCAAGTGGAATCCTAAAATCTACATAGAAACATAAAATCTATATAGAAACTTTTTAATAATACATTTTATTCAGTACATTGGCTGCTTTTGTGGAGCTACATACATGAAACTGAATGACACAGCATAAGTTATTTTCTGTCAATAACAGTCAAGGACAGAAACATTTAATTAACATGGCCAAATGTTATTAATCTGCCAAATTCTGGTCTACTCTAATCCATACAGAAAACAGACAAAATATATATGAAAAACAAGCTAGTAGAATAAAATGCAGGGACTGAATAGAGCTATCAAATAAAATTAATATACTGATTGATTTACACTCTTGGGTTTCTCTGGTTTCCCTACCATGTTTCAGGAGTAATAAGTTAACTGGTTTGGGAGCACATTTTTCCCCAGGCAGTGGGGTTAAGAAAAGGTGTGAAAGCATAGCTGAAGGATCAGCTAAAACCACTGGTGTAACAAAACACTCAGCAAATCTTGCATTTACACCTGTGGTAACAAGGTGTAAATTGAACACTTTATATGAGTAATAATAACCCCATATATGGCCAGTGACAGTTCAGATAAAATTACTGGATAGTTTCTAAGACTCCTTGCTAATGCAGAAATAAATTTTTTTTGGTTTATCTCCATGTAGTAGTAATCTGCTGTTGCATAATTGTTACCTAAATTCTTCAGTCTTCAGTCAGTGACAAAGCTAACCTATGTAATGGAGGGGGAGGGTGCTGATTTCGTGGTGTTTTGGGGGGGTTGTCTGTTCGGCCTGTGGGGCTTGTTTTGCCCTCCCCCTGCCTTTGGGGGATTTTTTCTGCTGAGGTGTTCCCGGTCTGGTGGGAGGTGGGGGGTCTTGCATGCTTCTTCCTTTTTATTACTGTGATCTAAAGAGATCCTGCTGCTTTTGACAGTAACTTGTGTTCCCCAGTCATCCATGTGAACTAATTGCATTTCAGTGAACCCAGTATCTCTTCCCCTCTTCAGGCAGTTTTCAAGCATCTGGTTTATACTGAGTTCACGGACTTTAGGCTACTCACAAAACGCATGTGGAAAGGATTTGTTGGTTGTGATGCACTGTCCTTTTCATATGACTTGTAATGGGGAGGGGAAAGGACATACTTGTGTTCTTCAAGTGTTTTGAAATTGTTCCATCTTGTTTATAAAGACAGTTGTGTGCAATTAGCATGAATAATGAAAGTGATAATCTGAAATGTTTATTACTCTTAGTCACAAATTCAGGAATACTAAACTTGTTTAATGAAGAAAAATGTTTAGATTTTTGTTAGCATATATATTCTAAGGAAAAGATATTTCCACTACAGACTTCTCCTGATAAAATATATAGCTGCAATATATTTGAAAGCCATGAAGACTATCTTTGAAGGTTATATATCTATCTCTTCTTTTAGGCTGCAACCACCTCTCTCTTGATTTGGCCAGTTGAGTAGCAATTTCTACATGTTAAAGGTGGAAACAGTATGAGTTTTATTATAAGCATTATTCATTTTATGCATGATACCTTTCCCAGAGTAACAGCACATTTAGATATTACCTTTACTAATTTTATTTCTGTTTACCTTTATGGTTTTATAATGTATCTCATGTTTATAAAGAAAAGCAAAGGATTTAGTATGTCTTTTCAATAAGGAATTGATAAGAAGTTAAATGTTTATGATAGTGTTTGGACATATATTGTTCATTCATTTGGGATCTGCTGTCTACTTCCATGGTAACAGCAGTAACTTTAACTAAGCATTGGGAATAGTTTGTTTTTCCTTCTCTGTGTTTATGCATTGGGTCTTCCTTTTTAATGATGTATTTGCATTTCACATACTGAATGAAGTACACCTGAGGACATCTTGCTTATGAGACAGTGCAGAGGATATTTTTTTCTGAGCATATGTCTCTGAAATAAAATACATAACCAAAAATAATAACAGTTTTTAAACAGGTAAAATGACAATCTTAATTCTTAAATAGTAAAACAGCTATATCTTTTTATTTTACTTTTGTTTAATTGTTATAAAAGGCATTTTATAAAGACAATATTTAAAACTATTAGTGATTCTGTATAGATATCATGTTATGTAACTTACAAGATTTAGTATCTGAAGAATGTTTGTTTTGTGTGTAAACTCAGGCATGGGCATAAACTCTGTGTTTATTTATTTTCATAGAATTTAGTGCTAGCTGAAGACAGTCCAGGAAGAGATAGCACTGAATATGTTCTTGTCTTTGAGCCACATCTGCCAGCTTTGAAAAAACCTTTGGAACCATATTGTCTCTCATTTATGTTTTACAATGGTATGTTTCAAGTGCTCTAAAATACTTGCTTTTCTCTGAATCAGCTATTTTTAGATCCATAATGTGTTTTCAGAACTATGTAATAGCTTAGTAGATTTTTGCTAATGCTCAAAGTATATTACTGTATTTTCTTCTAAAAGTGTATGTGCTTATTTCTTAGATTCCAAGAAGCAGCAGCTGATGGCAACACTGACCAGAGAGAAAGACCAATTATCTAAGTCCATAGATCTTTACAGAAAGATGTTTGATACTACAAATCAACTCATAGGTGAAATTAAATGTAAGTTCAATCAAATATGTAAATAATTTTTCTGTGAATTAAACATCTGGTTTATAATGATTTTGAGAATATAGAGAAGAGGTGAAAAATCAATATTGAAATCATGAGAAAGAGTAATTAGAGGGTAGCAGAAGGGGTGTATATCTTGCAGGGAAGCATCTAATTACTTGGATGTACCTACCCATAAAGGGTCTTGATTTGAGGTAGAATGTCATATGTCAGAATTGTCAAAAGGAGAAAAGAACCATTGAAGTTGGTGTTCTTTTTATCCATGTCTGCCTTTTACTCCCATCTTTGCATGCTCATACATCTGGAAATTCAACAGTTGCCCAAAAACAAATTGAGGAGAATGAACTACAGATAATCCTCTTTTTAAAAAAAGTTAGTCTTGCGTTTTCAAAATGTTACTTTTCCCCCTCATGTTTGACTGTGTGTACATTATTTAGAAGTGTTGTGTCATTGTTTATGTTCTTGAGCAAATGTAATCCTTTATGAAGTTCTGTTAAACTGCAGAGTAGTGTGAGGGCACTGGTTTATGGGAATGGGAGAAATGAAGGAAATGTTTTCTTTGCCTTTTTTTTTTTTGTTTGAATCATCCTGCCTTTTGATTAAAAGGTTTGTCTTAATAATTGCATTTTGAACTTTTGAGTAATTACCAAGTGTAAATAAAGTGGACTGGCATAGAAGATGCTGCTGTTTCTTGTAGTTTTAATATTGCGTATTTCCATTATGAATGGAAAATCCTGAATTCCAGTGTGAAAAGCATAAAATTTTTGTTTCATACATGCTTATCTGTAGAGAGTAAGTTAGAATACAGCGTTACACTTATGCTTAAGTAACATTTTCAAATATAAACCTGTTTTGAATAGAGGGTAGAAAGCAACTCACCTGTTTACTCATTTGTTTTTTAAACTGGTTCAGATATGAGAGCTGAGGAAATAGTGTCCAGAAAGTAGTGTCCCATATAATAGACAAAAGAAGGTACTGCGGGCTACCACTCTTCTCTTCTGTCTTGCCATTTCACCTGTTGGAGAACCATTTACAATGATAATTGAGCATGAAAACTAAAACCAGCTAATGTTCTCAGACTGATATAAGGTCTAGGCCCCTTTGCTTCTTGAAGCTGACGTCATGGCATCTGCTAAAGTTGTTTAGAAACTGGACAAAATCGCAAGATCTTTGTGGAAAAATTCTGATATTCTGTGCTGAAATTAAAGAGTAGATAGGGTCAGTTGCAGCTGGCATAATTCTGAAAAGTTGTAAAAAATTCTGTAAGTGTTCCATTGCTTTCTATCATTTCCTCACTCTCTTTTGATTTTGTTTCAGGTCAGGTTAAAGAAGCTGAAACAAGAGAAGCTGTCCTGAAGAGTGAACTGAAAAAGCACCAAATTGAATTACCACAGACGAACATAGTATGACTTATTTCTTACTAAACTCCATTAGCATCTCTAAAATTGATATCAGTAATATATCAATACTAATATTGCTGAATCACACCTCTTACCAAAACAGTGAAAATTTAAGCTGTAGGAAAATTTGTGGCTCAGTGTCAAACTTAAGATTTTTTTTTTGTATTGTTCTGTTAGTGTGAGGATCTCTTAAAAAATTGCTAAAGAATTAAAAGAACTTTATCTTTTATATCCTGGTGGTGTTTTTCTGCTGGTCATGTTTCTGTTAAGTTTACCAGTGTTACTGGTACTGCTAGATGTTACAATGGGTTTTTGGAGGCTGGTCAATATATATTGGATGTATTCTGGCATAAGTAAGCCAAAGGAAAACACTTTTTTTCAGAGAGTCTGAGAATTGCATATGTTATTGCCAAAGTTCATGTAAAAGTAAGTTTGGAAATATGCAGGGCAGTGTACCCCATTGCTAATTTCCCTTACAGATCCAATTATATTTTAAAGAAACTTTTTAAAGGTTTTCAAGCTACTAACGTTTGGGAGGAAAAAAGACCTATGTAAACAATTATCTTTAGATCAAATAAGACCAAGTTATAGTCATTAATCACAAATCAGTAGAATTAAATTGCAGTCACAGTACTGAAGTTCCCCCTGCTGGCTAAATTATTCAAGCCTGGACATTCTCCTTCTGAAATGCTTTGTGTGCATTCATGGTTGTCTCTTCCTGCTGTTTTAAACTTTCTTCACTTTTATGTCTAATTAAGCACTGATAGTTCTTTGTGAAATGCTCCTTGAAATCCTTAAAAATTAAAAAAGGAAAAAAAAGGAGTAATTAAAAGTTTGGTCACCACTGTAGTGAGCTTTCCTTTTGCTCTTCTCTCGGATTGTGCACAGTGGTCTCTTACACATTAAAAGTCTGTTTCAGATTATTCAATGTTTATTGTTAGAAGGTTAATTGATGACAGATAACTACTTCTGCTGCTCAGTCCAGTGGTACATGCTTGCTGATTTTAACTTTTTATTCTCAGCTTCAGTATGTGGATTCTCTTCTAAAACAAAAGATACTGGAACAAGAAGGAGTAATGAAGCAGCCAAGAAGAGCTTGTACCCTCCCAAACTATCCAAAAGGCAACCAGAATATTCTAGGCAAGGTGAGTTTTCTCACAGGGAGCCTTCTAAATGAGTTCTGTTGGTTCCAGAAAGCTGTAATGATGAAAAATTATCCAATGACCAGCTCCTCTAACAGAGCCGTCAACAGGGGAATTAAATGTCTGTCTGAAGTAGCAGGATTATTGTGATTACTATGAAAAGGGGACGGGGTCTTAGTTTCTGTTTTGACTGTTCTAATTTCTATGGTACAGATTGCACATTTAGCTCAAATCGAGGATAATGAAGCAGCAAAAGTTATCTCTTGGCACCTGGCAAGTGACATGGACTGTGTAGTCACACTGACCACAGAAGCTGCTCGTTCTATCTTTGATGAAACTCAAGGTCGACAACAAGTGTTACCCCTTGATTCTATTTACAAGAAAACACTTCCAGATTGGAGCAGGTAGAGAAAAAACAATGAAAGTTCTGCATTTGTATTACATACTTCTTTAACTCTTTTTTTCTTGTCTAATTTGACTTTTAAACTTCAATTAAAAATTTGAAGTATAAGATTTTTGGATTCATTATTATAGCAGTAGTAATGTCACTTGAAGTGTTAGCTGAAATCTCAGCTTTATGTCTTTAACTGCTTTGTGATGTTCTTAGTTTAAGAAGGTGTTTCTCTTAAAAAAATAAGACATTCTTTTTTCTCTTCACATCTGCATGTTTTCTAGAAGAGGAATTTATTTTAAACAATTATAGTGCTTCTAATCAGATTATAACTTTCAAAAATCCAGTTTCAGAATACATTCCTAAAATCATCTATAGTAGTAGAAATTCATTTTGTGATTTCAGTTGTCTGAAAAATAAAAAAATACAATATTTCTGCTCCTGAAAATAATTGGCTTATGAAAATGACTGCTAATATAATAAGAATGCCCTTTAGAAAAAGTCTGATGGATAAATGTATTTATAATGTTCAAATTCTCATTTTAATCATACAGTGCATTAAAACTTGTCCATAAATTAGGCATATGAATCTGTTGGAAATAATGCCTCATAACAAATCAGTGTTTCACTAAAACATCTTTTAATATAACTGGAATTTCAAGTAATGCTGGGATCATTTACCTAATATGGAAGTGTTAAGGTGCATTCAATTCAGCTGGAGATTCCTGACTAGAATAAGGACAAGTTGCTTTCTTCTTTTCTTCTCCTTCACTCTCCCCTTTCTTTAACCAGACCCTTACCTCACTTGAGAAATGGAAGAACCTTCTTCAGACCGATTGGAAATCCTGTATTTGCCAGAGATCTGCTAACATTTCCAGATAACATAGAGCATTGTCAAACAGGTAATTGATAAGAAAGAAATCATTAATAACTTCTTTCTTCTAAAAAATGAAATACAGAAACATCATCAATTATAATCCATTCAGTAATCTTCATTGATACGTTTGCAAATACCAGTGTACATTCCTCCTGAGTTCTGTTGGTAAAAATAAGAGGGCATTAGCCTTAATTATTTTTAAACAAAAGTTGTGAAAATTTCAACAGTGACCACTTTCTTCTGCTTATTGTCTTAGTTTCATTTTCCCTACTTAGATGCATGGCAGGTTTTTTCTTTTTTAAATTCCTGCAGCTTATTCCCAAGCTTTTTAAAGCAGGAACTGACCACCACAAGATTAATTTTATAATCTCATATTGCAGAAGTTACTCCTTTTGTTAGGCTTTGTTTCCAGTTCTATTCCTCTCAGAAATGTGTAATGGTGTAGATTTAAGTACATGCAAGCTGAACTGTACATGACTGTGTATGTTAGGCTTAAACAGTTTAATAGTTGTAAAAAATCTTTCCATTTTTATATAGATTTCAGTTTAGGAACTTACCATCCTCTTGCTCTTTCTAACAACATAGCAATCCCTAACTTTTGTTACCCTTTTTTAAATTAAGTAGACCTGCTCCTTTATAGGAGTCTGTAGTTACTTCAGTAAGTTTTGCATTTTATTTCATGACTTCCCACTATTGAAGTATTCCTCTCTACTGGTTAATAAAGACCAATTTTTAATCCTGTGCATTTTCAGAAAGTTAGATATTGACAGACTTTTAACTATAAGTTATTCTTCATGTCCCTTGGAGGAGTTGAAAAACCACGTTGCTTGCCATATCTCATATCTACATTGTTAGATTTTGTATGGAGCAGACTTTTATTAGCAGGAGAGTCTTAAGCTCAGTTGGATCATTGGCCTGTGAATGTTTTTTTCTTTGATAAACCATTGAATATGAGGAAACATATTAAAAAACTGAGAAAAAAATTCAACATTCCGTGAAGATTTTTTAAAAAGTTATCATTTATATAATTTAATGAAACTTGGGATTTTATTATGTGTGTCTTGATAAATGTCAAGAGAGTATTGTATTGGAAAATACACTCAGTTATGCCAAAAGGCAGTTAAATGTACTATTTTTTTTCTTTATGAATTCTCTGATGAAAGCAGAGGATTGCATATCTATCTCAACCTCAAGAGAATTCTGTTGAAACAAAAAATTATTTACATGCTATTTCCCTTGCACTTATCTTAGAAGATGTAATAATGATGCCTCAGAGTTCACTTTTGAAAACTCAAGTTATTTTGCTCTGGAGAAATTTCATAGCTCAAAAATTTCTATTTTTCAGTGTTTGGTATGCTCTTGGGTGATACTATCATTATAGATAACTTGGATGCTGCCAACCACTACAGAAAAGAGGTATATTTCAATTTTGCTTCAAATTTTATGATACAGATATATTGCAGAGCTACATATTAATGCATTATAAACTTAGAGTAATTGCCAAGTTTAATGCTGTGTTAGCTGTAAGTGTGCATACTGTCTGTGGGTCTCAAAGCACTTAAAAGTGAATGAAATTTCTATTTTTGTCACTGACAAAATTACCTCCATTCAACAAATTCCATTATGTGAATGCTGCCATGGCACATGAGACCATGTTTCCAAAGATAAATAAGCATCTTCAGTTTTGCTGTTAGTGTTAAACACAAGTTTCTCTGTACTTTCCTAGTCACTCTGTGTGTAATAAAACACAGGAGTCTAAGGCACATGATGAAATTTCAGGTCCACTTGACTAAAAACTTGATGTGAAACTTATTAGATCTCTTTGGACTCATTTTTATATAAGTTTAATGGTACATGTTTTAGCAGGCAAGAGTCTCTGAGGAAGTCCTGACACTGGGCACTTTTCCTTTCAGCTTATGAGTTTGCTAGAATCAAAATAATGATTGAGCAAAAGAACGTAGAATTGTACTGATTGTCTCTGCGTCCTAATATATGTTGATAATCACCTTTTTCCGGATACAGATCTAAACTCTGCCTTCAGGGTTCTGGTAAAATGTGAGAACACAAAACCAAAAAATTGGTCTTCATAATTATTGCCAATACTGCTTAGTTTTAATATATGCATTCCATTGCTTGAAAGTAAAGTCCTGACAAAATTTCATAAAATACATTTTCATTTGGGAACAAAGTTGCATTGCAGCTGAAAAATATGAAGGTTCACAACAGCATTGCTGAAAACTTAGATTTTCTGTGGCATTACCAATTAATTATCAATTTTTATACCTGTGCAGGTTGTAAAAATTACACACTGCCCTACCTTGCTGACTAGGGAAGGAGACAGGATTCGCAGCAATGGAAAATTTGGAGGCTTGCAGAATAAAGCTCCTCCAATGGACAAACTCAGAGGAATGGTGTTTGGAGCACCAATGCCAAAACTTTACTCTACTTTCTCTGCACAGATAGGTGAGTTAATGAAGTCATAAAAGTACAAAATGTACAAAATTGTATTGCTTGTCTATGTTTTTAATTCTCTGATGTAATACAGAAAGGAAAACTTCATTTTAGCATAAAGTTATTTTAAGAAGTAGGATCTGTACAGTGTTCTGTTTATAAATTTGACTTCTCTTAAAAGCTTATAGCTATTACATTTCCTGAAATAAAAAATAATAATAATGAGATAATCCCCTTTTTTTCTTAGTCATATTAAAGAAGGAGTATAAGCAGTAATAATCATTCAAACAAATGACATGAGAAGCTTCATCTGATAGAATCCCAGCATCACTGAAAAACAAGTTTTAGGTCTTTCTACTCTGGGAACACCATTATCAATTTAGAATTTCTTATGTGCAACTGAGCTCTATGAAACAGTGGTAAAAATATTCCTCAATGTTCTCAAGAGAGAAAATCTCATAAGCTACCCTATTTCCTGTGGGATCACTTCCATTTCTTTATGTGCTTAGATTCTTCATTTAGGAATAAAAGTTAGAAATTAAGTTAGAAGATGCAGTTTCTGACATGTAATAACTGACCTGACTGATGGGTAAAATGCTGAAAAGTCTTACTTATGAACAAGACTGTTCTTAAATACTTAATTTTAAAAACAAAGGACATGAAGTTTATCCCTGACAGTTTATTCATGACAGTGCAATGGAGAAGTGTGGGGAGAAAACACATGTACCTATTAAAGTAGCCATACATATGAGCAAACTATTTACCACTGACCAATTGAGCAGGGAGAAAAAGTAAAGACTAAAAAGATCTGTTCTCTGCATTTTAGTAGAAAATATATTAGATGTAGGAAAAACACAGTAAGCATGTCAGTCACAGACTAAAATACACTGGGTTAAGCACACTTTGTCTATCATCATGTGTTCCATTGTTGAACTCTATTATTACCTAATACGAATTAAATTGGAATTTTCTATAATATTTAGTACTGGAGCAATCATAATGTAAGAAAAGGGTATGTGTTAATTTCACTTAAGTAGATACTAGACATTTAAAGGAAAATCATAGTAAAATTCCATTTAAAGGACAGCATCTCATTACACAGGGCTTGTTTTGAACTTAATTTTACACTTAGCATTCGTTCTTACATGCTCTTTTTTAACGTTCATAGGATAAAAGTTGCTTAATGTGTTATTACACTGGCAAGGTACTTGTAAAATAAGCTGTACTAAGAGTTTGCGGTGCCTTTTGTCACTCTGCAGCCATTCTCTGTGTGAGAGCTTTCACCATATGGCAAACTTAAGGTCGTTTAGTGTTTAGTTAAGCTTTGTGCAAGATACCTCATATCTCAAAGTAAAATGAATGAATCTAGGCTAACGTGCTTGAACCCTTCCTTTATTACTTGACATATTTATTCAAGGCCTGGATGTGGAAAATTTTTTTTGTCTCATATGTTTAAAGAGGAAAAAGGATTGTTAACAAAATACACCTTTGTTTATCTGAGTCTACTTGATTAGATTTCCATAGGGGGACAGAGTGAAACTCAGTAAATGTTCACTTGGTCCACAAGGTGGAATACAATTCAAGTCAGTAATAAAAGCTTCTGCTTTGTAGCACTGAAAACACAACATGCTACAAGCACTTAATGTCTCCAGAGGTAGAGAATTTCACTTGGAGCACACAGGCAACAAGATGTGTACAGTGATACCAGTTTCCCACATCATTTTCAGAGCTTGCAGGTACTTCACTGTCATCTAAGATATGGACTCAAAAAGAGAAGGGGAGTCAAAATACTGGATATGAATTTTTTTTTACAGTCATTTTAAGAACAGTCACCAATCCACTACAAGTTTGGATTTTTTTTAAGTAGTGTTTTTGAAAGATATGTTTTCTTGTGGATTTATACATTGTCTAGGTTGTATTGGTAGCATTCTAAATCCAAACCAGTAATTTACTTATTGTTTCATGGCTTATCGTTTTATTCCTCAATTAGATCTTCTTCAGCAATACCGTGCAGCAGTGATTAAACTTGATAATGTGAATAAGGACCTTGATTTACATTTGCAGTCACTGAACACTCCAGAAATGCAAAAGAAAAAACAGGAACTTGCTGAACAAGAGAAGAGCCTCAAGATAGTAAAACAAAAATTGGGTAGGTTATTGTATTATAATTTTGGTGTCCTATAGGAGGAGAACAGTTAACTGCAAACAGATGTATTCTACTTTTCCAAACTGAGAAGTTCAAACTATGAATGAAAATTGTTAACATTAACTAATAGCTTAGAGATGTCACATTTTAAGGAAAGAACAGATAAACTGTATGTAGTAGTATGATGGTGTGGATACTGCCTAGAGCAACACTGCCCTGTATTGTTTTCAGATAATAAGAATGTGGTCAGTCCATGTCTTGTGAACATGAAACTGTGATCTCACTAATAAGAGATTGTATAACTATTAGCGTGGCTGGCCACGTGCTGCAGAACATTGGCAGGCTTTTTGAAATGACTGGGTAGTAAAGAGCTGAATTGCTTTTGCTAAGGAAACACAATCAAAACATTGTGCTATAAAAGGAAACACCCCGAAGTCTGCAAGGATTGTCTGTCTGAGTTAAAAGTTCTTTTTATTAATATTTAATATTTAAAAAATCAACATGTACTCTGCAACAGTTGTAAAGAAAGCAAATAGTTTTAACTGTCATCTTTGAACTCTGTTTCAGATATAAGGTAACCATAAAATTTACAACATTTCCAAAGTCTTACTTCAAAGGTTTAACTCTATTGTTATAGGGCCCATTTGTAACCAGCAGTTTTAATTTTTCTGTTATTGGTTCTTACTTGTAACTTTTTCATAGGTATGACTCCTGCTTTATCAGATAAAGGTGCTGAATCATTACTTCAGCCTATAATGTTGGATATATCTGACACCCCCATTCCTCCCAAAAGAATACGAAGAGACACAGCGAAAAAATTGTACAGGTAAGTATTTTCTGAATCTAGTAATTATTTTCCCATAATCTGAACTCAAAACAAAAACTAGTTTATTCTGCATATTTATTAATTCATATTTGTATTCAATAAGCAACAATTAACAGAGTTTACATAAAGCTGATTTTCAAGATAATTTCTAATTTCTTTAAAGTTTCTGCTGCTATTTAAGCCTCATATAAAGGTTTGCTCACTAATTCTAATTCTGTTTCTCTTTATGAATTGATTGATTGGCATCTTTTGTGCATCACATTCCCTATATTTTCTGGTATATTCAATATTGTTACACCCAGAACTATTTGAGCTGGCTTGGTCTGTAAACTGTTAAGGTCTCCTGTCAAATACTGGATAGATGAACACAGAAATAATTATTCTTATGGAATAGAATCATTCTTACACTATTTTTTCTAAGTAACTGTCTGAGATGAATTGGTGGTAAAGTGTTTAACACAGTTATCTCTTTACCCATGTATCTGTTCTTATTCCCTCTGTGCTGGTGAGTGTTTGAACACACACACATACACAAAAAATCAGAGAAATCTGAATGTCCATATCTTTAAAGTGACATGAAACTGACTTTGCGATTTCTCATGTCTCTCCTCATGACTACATCATTGTCTTTGCTGAACTATGGTCATTTTTTCTGAGATTATTTAAGTCTTACCCAATAGTGTTCTGTGAATCTCAGAACAAGTGTTCACTATATTACTATGTCTCTTTATTTTTAATACTTGTTAGTATTTTAATTTTTATCTACATACAGAACTTAAAGTGATTATGTAGTTAAATTATCTAATATTAGCCTGATGCTTTTCTTCATTTTACAACAAATGCTGTTCTTCTTCACAACAATAAGAAGCTGTGTACAAATATGGGGTTTATATTGTTTATACTTGTGGGAGCTCTATGCTATATATATATTACACATATATATAAAAGGAAAGCTTTGTTTATAAGCCACTGTGCTATATTTTGTTTAGCTCAGAAGATTGGATCTCCTCTCCTGCAAAGCAGCAGCAACAGCAAGTGCTGCAAATGCCCCCGTCAGAACTTAATGGAACTCCACGAAAAAGAAAGGCATAGACTGATCAGACTTGCTGGGAAAAGCTGTGTATTGAAAATGTGAATACATTCAGTTAAATTAAATACTCGTGGTATTACCATTACTCTGAAGATTTTTATACTGATAGAAGATATAAATGTATTTCAGTTAGTAGGAACAAAAGTTTGAGTATTTAACATTGATAGCCCAATTTTTGTATAGGTATTTTCATTTCTAAAAGCTTTCAGAGTTTTTATGTTCATGTGTGAAAAAAAGTTTAAAATATATTCTTTTTTATTTATGAAAAAAATAATCTTTTCAATAAAACTGCTTCAGTACAAAGCACTGACAATACAATCACTTGTGTTGAATGGATTGTGTCATGAAATGAGATTTTAATTTTAAAAGCATCCCAAACTGTCTTGATGAAGACAGTCAAAGGTCACCTTTAGTGATCTGCATCGTAAAGATTTTAGTGATGAACAGGGCAGAAAAGGACCAGATATTATTAAAGATAAAATTTCAACCAGGGTCAGAGCACGCAGCTGGAAACAGACTTGATTGGAAGAAAAAGATAGGGCAAGAGTAAGAATCTAAACTTGAAAAGGATAAAACTATTAGTTGAAACTCTGTGGATAATATAGGAGACAGTGTTCAGGGGTGTGGATGTGTGGGTTCACATCTGCCTCAAAGAATTTCTGCCTAGGAGTGAATGTTTACACCAGATCTACTGGTAATAGAGTACCAAATCTCTACTCTCAGCAACATGCATTTTATATACAATCTCCTTCTCTGAAAAAAGACTTTAAACTTAAAAAGGCATGGTGCCCTCCTCCTAGAAGTTTTAGAATGCTGACGACTGGGGCATGTCTCTGTGATAGTTCTAATAAAATGAAGTTTCTCCAAACTAAGGAGAAATAAAGCAGTGTAATTTGTGGTTGAAGGTTTTCCAGAACTTCATGTTTTAAAGAAGGGTTAAACATCAAATTGTTCTACTCTTAAAGAAAATACATATATTCAAGTATAACATGTAACACGAGCAAGAAACTAAGCTAGCCCTACCTCAGTCCTTTTTCCTGTTTTTTCTCTCTAAATGTAGACATCAAGACTTGAATCAGGCAGCCATCATGAAGGGTTTGCCACTTAATGATTTGTCCCACCACACCAAGTTACTTGACAGTACTTATTTTAAATGCATTTATTTTAATTCTGATATCTGCCTAGCCTCACCCTCCAGCCTCTGGATAACCTTGAATCCTATTGGATTAAATATGTATCCAGCAGAAATGTTTCCTTTTGGAATTCATCTCTTGCCTTTGGTACTCAGTGTAGGCACAACTAGCATCATGTGATGTATCTCCCTGGTGGAAAAGGCAAACAGAAAATTAAGGATGGTTTCCAGCATTGTGCAATAGCTGTCAGAGATTTCAGGAAATTTCACCAGGGAACCTTCAGGATTTTCCAGCAGAGCGATGGCAAGTTATTACAGTGCAAGTTACTGCTTTGCAAAGCTGTTGAGGGCAGCTGATTTGGTCATGACAACAAATTGGAGCTCTGAAGGTGTCAATTTTTTTCCTTTAGCCACTCTTTACTCTGTAACAGAGCAGGGCAGGGACCTCAGCTATGCTGGGCAGTGTGTGTTGTCCTCACTGATTCCATGAGGGGCTGGTGGAAATCCATGCAGGAAATTGGGAGAAAGTAGTTGCGGTTTTGGTCTAGGCCCACTTTTCAACAAGCAGCCAGGGATGCAGAGACTGCCTGTCGGGTGAGTGGTGATGGATGCCCCCTGTAACCCTGTGAGGTAGGTTGGGTGACAAGTCCTTGCTGCCAAACCACACTGAGGGTGTTACAGCTCCACCATCAGTATCGTGGCCCTGACTCTACATCTCTACAATCCCAGTATTGGCAGTTCTTCTCTAGCCATGTATCTCATCTGGGACTTCCTCTGCCTCCTCCAGGGCCTAAGTCCCCTTGTCAGCCAGAGCTGCAGTTCAGGGAAAGAGCAGTGAGAGGAAAGGAGGAAAGGATGATGCCCAGGGGCGCAAAAGAGAGGCAGGGAACCACTGCAGGATGTTGCTATGTTACTGCTACAGCAGTAGCCTGGATGAAAAACACACACATTCCAAATGTCCATTGAGACATTGTGAGACTAGCAGTGTAATTACTGGAAGTTTTCTGCTGAAGCCACCAGAGTAGGTGCATACTTGATTAAGTTAGCTTTATATTGCTATCATGAACTCCATTTCAGCTAAGCTGTTAAAGAGATTTGCAGTTACTATTGGTGAATGGTTCATGCTTCAGTTGGTCACAGTAGGAAAAGAGAGAGGTAAGTTGCTTGCTTTTTTAACAGCAAAGGTATCAGCTATTCTAAAGGCTTTGATGGTGATGATGATAGTACGTTGCTGGGGTTGTGGTAGTGTCATTTTGTTGATATTTAATAAAGCATTCTTAAGGAACTGTCATTAAAACATCTGCCTTCATGCACCAGCATTTTCTCCCAATAAATTCTGCTCCCAAATTGTTCAGTTTAGGGGGTGGGTTTAATATTTAGGAAACAAAACCCATTAAAGTTGCATTTCATGATCATACAGCAAGGATAGGCAACCATCATAGACCAGATGTGCAGTAAACTCCTTTTCACCTGCCAGAATGCAGTACATCATAGGAGAAGCCCAAAAGTCAGTTTGCTTATTATCTAGGAACTAGAACGTCATACTGATAGCAGCAGTACCAGTGTCAGTAAAAAGCAGCTCTTTGCCTCCCTTTCTGCCTGTAACTGGACAGGATGTATCCAGGGATTCTGACATTCCTGCCACACCAGATCATCTCCCCACAGGAACGGGCATCATTTCAGGTTCATAAATGTATGGACATGGGTATGCACATGCACACGCCACATTATATATGTGCATGTGTACATATAGTTAATCTATTCTATATTTCCATAGAGAAGCTCTTCCACACCCACTGTGACTGTGGAAAAATTCCAAGAGAACTACTGTGTTGACTGGATGTGCTTTAGGCTGCTCCTATCCCTTATCTCTGCCTCTGACATGTCGTCTCTGCTCTGAAATGGTTCTAAGAGCAGAGCAGCCCTAGCTTTAGCAAAGAAAACTGACTTTAAAAAGGTGTGCATGCAAACTAATTTAACACAATTTTATTTTAGACCAACCTATATAGAAAACTAAGGAAAATTTTCAGTTATTAGAGGCAAAAAAAAGCACTTTTGATTTGTAAATACATAAATTCCACAAATTTTACAATATATGTTAATGGATTCTTACAACTCTTGCTAGCTTTTATAGGACTCAGTATTTATGAGGACTCTAAAGAAATCTCCACTCATTACTTCGGGGGTTATTATTTTATAGTAGCCTTGCTTTTTATGACTGCACTATTTAGGCCCTGTTTATATGCACACCATCAAGCACAGGTGAACTCTGCAAGAGAAATGGGCCACTAAGACCTTCCTTCAAAAAACAGAAAATATTTTATACAACATCAGAACTATGTGTTTTGCAGTCTTACCTAGGAACAAATTATGAAAGGGGTTTTTTAAATCTAATAATACAGCTCAAGAATCTTTGCCTAAATCATATACTATTCACCCTTTTTAGAAAATGAATGTTACTTTCTAGTTACTCAAAAGACACTTAGTGGGCTCTCATTTCTTATTCTTCACTCCCTTGTTATCCCTCATCCTGTAACTTTGGTAAATCAATTAAACTATATCATGCAGCAAATATTGCAGTCAAGGCTAATTTCAAGAACAGAAAAATTACTTTTTTTTCCCCCAATGTACTTAGAAGTTTCAGAAAATGATAGACCAACTAACTGCAGCAACATCTGATTCATCGTTTTTCACCAAAAAAAAATAATTTAAAAGTTACTGAATAAAAAATTGAGCTATTGAATTAAAAGTTGCTGCTACTTTGTTTAATGGAAAATGGGAATGATCCCAAAAAATTATAAGTTAACTTTCCCCAGTAAACAGCTAGTGAAAACAAATGTTTCATATTAAATATGGAAAAAAAGCTCCTGCTTTTAGCATGTTCTTATAAACAAAACATAGTAGAGAAATTAAATGGCAATGTTGTAAAATCAGTAGCTAAAGACTCCTTGTAAGAAAAGGGAGACTCTCTTACTTCCTAGAGCCTGTCTTTGTAACTAAGGGTCTTTTAGCATGTGCATGGTCCTGTGTGTGGTAACTGATTCAGAAGATACAGATCAAAGGTCCAGCTCTGCTCAAACTGGAAGAGCGGGTTGAGCAAGAGGAAGATTCATGACAGCCTGAGGAATGCAGTGAAAAGAATTCTGAAACAATGGAGGAGGACATTCTACAAGTTGCTCAAGAGTTTCTTTTCTTCAGCAGAGTCCTGGGGCAATTCTAGGACAGAGACTGTCCTGTGAAAAGTTAGAAGTTCTCTTAATACTAAGGACTTCTGGCAGAAGCAGTCATGAGAGTAGATTTGGTAATGTATACCACAGCTATCTCAGCAGGGATGGGAAGTCAAAGCAGAACTGCTGAAGTGGAAGCACACTGAGGGCTGGGTCACACGTGAGAGGCCTCACATGCTGAAATTGAGCCTGCTTCTGTTGCCAGTGGTAATTTTGGCAAATAAATAGCTTATAGAGAGCTGCCTTCAGTGTAGCAACTTCATCTTGCACCATTCATACCTGAACTGACCTGAGACGTACAGCACAGCTGGTGGAGTCAAACTGCTGCAGCAGCACAGTAAAAATGGGACTGGTGAGATCAGTTAGTGAGTTACGTGTGTTGCTGTTGCAGTGTGGTGTTGCACAGACATGTGCAAGCTTGCAACTAATCATGTCCTTCACTGGCATTTTAACCACAGTTTTGAAGTTTGTAAGTACATTTCAAGTGGACAACCTTTGGATACCAAAGGCAGTTCATTGTCATTCAGAGCTTGAAAGGAAAAAGTCGCTCTGAAAGTGGGTGGTCAGACCAAGACTGGCATATCCAGTTGGTCTCTGGATGGAGATTATATCTGCCTCCAGAACTGAGCCCTTCTAGGAGTCCATGTCAGAGCATCCGAACTGTACAAGGTCTGACCATTCTTGTCCTCCTTTCACTTGAAACAGACATTGAGAGGCCAGCCACAGTGCTGGCAGTGTGGTACTTGTCTCATGCTGCTCAAAGCCAAAAGAGTCTTTACTTCTTCCTTGTAACTGTTCCTGGAATAAGCTTGTGATGCTGATAGAGTCCCTCTACCCTACTAGTCTTTGCCACCCTCCTCTGCCAAGATAAACAAGATCAAAAAATAAACAAGAGTCCCCAGAAAAGTCAGAATGGAGTGGGGTAGAGAAGAGGGAAGTGTGGAAACCATAAGAGCATAAGGCATCTTTGGCTTTGAAATTTGGATCTGAAGTTTCACAGCTCCCAAAAGGAGACCTGAGAGTTTGTTAGGCCTCTGTTGTTGGATGATTCCAAGACTGAAGCAGTTTGGGATTAGGCATGAACCAGCCATGGAGGCTACTGGCACATGACTTGGGAGCCCCCAGAAGACTCAGAAGTGTTATGAGAGTTCCCTACAATTGGATGTTGATGGCACAGGGAAGATGAGCAGAATGGAAACTGCTGGAGTTCCATTCCCAAAAATGGAATACCAGGTAAGTATGCAAGAAGTAGCAGGACAGCTGAGCCATCTATGAGGAGAGATGGACACATCTGTCAATGTAAGAGGGAGAGATTTTTGGCAGATTTATGGATGGTCTCACCAGTGCAACTCCTGAAGCCTGTTTCTGTTTCCACACTGACAGGCATGGATTCAGGATTCTAGTGAATATACATTACAAAATGTCTTTGCAGTAGACTTGAAACTTATGCCAATGCTCTATTCCAAAAGATTTTAAGGGTCACTTTTCCTCAGCATTAAAATCAGGTAACTTCCCTGGGTTGGTAAAAGGTCACAAAAACAGAACTAATTTTTAAAAAAATGTTTGGTGGTGAAATAAACTCTTTTTCTTGTGGGAAAGAAAGCACTCTGAGTTTTTTAGATTTTGTATCATCCTTGTGAGGTATTTTGTGGCCCCCAGAGCCACCTAATTCCCAGTTGCTCAACCACCCACCAAGTCACAGTGTGGGAACGTGTTCTAGGCAATGCAGGCCTGAGTCATTTTTGATGTTAGCGTTTCTTAAGTATTCGTATTTTCCAGAAAAATAAGCAGGCTTGGATGTACACAGATATAGTTCAGATATACTTTACATATAAAATGCCAAGCATTCTGGAGAATAGTTGCTCCTTATATATTGATATGCAGATTCTTAAATGCCATAAATACATTTAAAATGTTTGTGTTGAATTTTTTCTCTGACCTGCTCTACTTTCTCTTATCTTAGAATTGTAATATATACCACTTCTGGTGTTAAGAAAGATTGGAAACATTATTTTAACCAAATGTGTTGAAGTGCAAATAACAAGTGAACTTTTGAACTCTCTTGCATTCTCTGAGGATCTGGAGGGGTCTCTGCCAGGCTCGGAGAAAGAGCTGAACATGGATGCTTTTGTTAGAATTTTGGCAAATAGAATTATCTGGAATTAGCATGGTTTATTCAGATTCCAGCTTATCGCTTCAAACTAGATTTCTCTTTAATAAGAGTTACTCAGTTTCTCTTATGAAGGGTTTCCTGTATGTAAGAGGGTAATAGTGGCCCTGTGTCAAATGCATGATAGCATTATCAAAATAGAGGAATTTGGGGTCAGAGAGTTTGCTGGTTAGCTTTGTTGCCAAGACTGACTGTTCCAGATCCTTATAAAGACATGCTGACACATCAGTGTGATGTGTCAAGGACCTGATGATATGGAACATTTTCCATAACACCATTTCAAATGTGAGCCTTTCCTTTGTTGAAAAATTCTCCTCCATATGCAGAGATTGTATGCAAAAAAATAATAATGACAAATATGCCATCCTGGGGGGG
>VWYP01011988.1:313-14262 GCA_013400435.1 Pycnonotus jocosus
TGGATCCCATCCCATGGATCCCATCCCATGGATCCCACCCCATGGATCCCATCCCATTATGCCATCCCATTCATTCCATGGATCCCATCCCATCCCATCATCCCATCCCATTCCATGGATCCTATCCCACGGATCCCATCCAATGGATCCCACCCCATCCCATGATCCAATCCCATCCCATGGATCCCACCCCATGGATCCCATCCCATTATGCCATCCCATTCATTCCATGGATCCCATCCCATTCCACAGCCCCATCCCATCCCATCCCATCCCATTGACCCAATCCCATTATCCCATGGATCCCATTATCCCATGAATCCCATCCCATTATCCCATTGTCCCACTGATCCCATCCCATGATCCCATGATCCCATTGGATCCCGTGGATCCCTCACCTCTTTCCTGAACACCTCCTTGCTCTTCTTGGCCAGCTCGCTGGACGTGTCGGCCTCCGCCGTCTTGGGCTTCTTGGAAGACTGGAGAGATGGAAAACAGGGATGGGAAACAGGGATGGGAAACAGGGAATACAGGGATGGAAAACAGGGAATACAGGGATGGAAAACAGGGAATACAGGGATGGAAAACAGGGATGGAAAACAGGGAATACGGGGATGGAAAAAAGGGAACACATTCCCAGGCCATTCCCAGCCCAATCTAGATCTCCCCAGTCCAATCCAGATGTTCCCAGCCCAATTTCCATGAGATTCCAGGCCCATCCCAGCACACTCCTCAAGCCATTCCCAGCCCAAGGCCAGCACCTCTCCCAGTCTGATCCAGGTCTCATTCCCAGAAAAATCCCAGCACACTCCAGCCCAAACCAGGTATTTCCCAGCCTGCTCCCGTGAGCTCTTCCCAGCCTTATCCCAGAAAATTCCCCGCCCAATCCCGGTGCATTCCCCAGTTCAGTCCTGGTGAATTTCAGGTGAGATTCCCAGTTCATCCCAGTGAACTTCCCAGCCTGAACCAGGCACAATTCCCAGCTCACTCCTGGTGAACTTTCAGGTGAGATTCCCAATTCACTCCAGTGAATTTCCCAGCCCAATTCCAGCCTGATCCAGGCCCAATTCCCAGTTCAATCCTGGTGAACTTTCAGGTGAGTTTCCAGCTCATCCCAGTGAATTTCCCAGCCCAATTCCAGCTCGATCCAGGCTCAATTCCCAGCTCACTCCTGGTGATTTTCCCAGCCCATTCCTGGAACGTTCCCCACCCCAAAGAAGGCATTTCCCACCCCGATCCCGGCACGCTCCTCGCCCCAATCCAGGCACAATTCCCAGTCTGATCCCAGCCCAGTCCCAGCATTTCCCAGCTCAACCCCGGCACAATTCCCAGCCTGATCCCAGCCCAATCCCAGCATTTCCCAGCCCCAATCCAGGCACAATTCCCAGTCTGATCCCAGCCCAGTCCCAGCATTTCCCAGCTCAACCCAGGCACAATTCCCAGTCTGATCCCAGCCCAATCCCAGCATTTCCCAGCCCCAATCCAGGCACAATTCCCAGTCTGATCCCAGCCCAGTCCCAGCATTTCCCAGCCCCAATCCTGGCACAATTCCCAGTCTGATCCCAGCCCAGTCCCCGCCTTTCCCAGCTCAATCCTGGCACAATTCCCAGCTCACTCCTGGGCAGGGCAGCACAGGGACCACTCCTTGCTCTTGTTTTCTTTTGGAAAAAAAAAGCTGGAAAAAGAGCAGGAATTGGCTCCTGGGGGCTGCTCCATAGCGGGAGCAAACCCTGCAATGATGGAATTCCCTTCAGGAATTCCCTGGGAGGGCTGGGCATTCACTCACACGGATTATCTTTGAGATAAAGGGAATTTTCTGGGAATTTCTGATCCCTGGTTTAGCAGTGGAGCCCATCCCTTCCCGCTGGATCCACACCCTCCTCCCACACGCTCCCATCCCCAGCCCTGCCCTCTCCCTGGAGCATCCCGAAGGGAAAGGCAGCATCCCTGCCCCGTTTTCTGGGAGAGTCTGGGAGCCAGGACACCCCAAATTCGGATTGTAAGGACGGGAGGGTTTGTTAAAAAGGGATTTGTTACAAATGGATTTGTTACAAATGGATTTGTTAAAAATGGATTTGTTAAAAATGGATTTGGTAGAAATGGAGTTGTTAAAAATGGATTTGTTAAAAATGGGTTTGTTAAAAATGGATTTGTTACAAACGGATTTGTTAAAAAGGGATTTGTTACAAACGGATTTGTTAAAACAGATTTGTTAAAACAGATTTGTTACAAATGGATTTGTTAAAAACGGGTTTGTTAAAAATGGGTTTGTTACAAACTGATTTGTTACAAATGGATTTGATAAAACAGATTTGTTAAAACGGATTTGTTAAAACGGATTTGTTAAAACGGATTTGTTAAAACGGATTTGGTAGAAATGGATTTGTTACAAATGGATTTGTTCAAAACGGATTTGTTACAAATGGATTTGATACAAATGGATTTGTTAAAAACGGATTTGGTAGAAATGGATTTGTTAAAGGTTTGGAAAGCTGGGGAGGTTTTCCCTCTCCTCCTGGTCTTTGGTGGTGTCACAATGTTTGTTTTGATTTTAAAAAAATCTCGATTTTGAGGAGTGTTTAACACTGAAAAATCCCTGTGAATCCCTGAAAATGTGCCTGGGTGGAGAGAGGGGCTGCAGAGAGAAGGGACAGGGGGTCAATCAATCAATCAACCAATCAGGGACAGGGGTCAATCAATCAATCAATCAGGGACAGGGGATCAATCAATCAATCAATCAGGGACAGGGGTCAATCAATCAATCAATCAGGGACAGGGGGTCAATCAATCAATCAATCAATCAGGGACAGGGGGTCAATCAATCAATCAATCAGGGACGGGGGTCAATCAATCAATCAATCAATCAGGGACAGGGAGTCAATCAATCAATCAGGGAAAGGGGGTCAATCAATCAATCAGAGAAAGGGGGTAAATCAATCAATCAGGGACAGGGGTAAATCAATCAATCAATCAATCAGGGACAGGGGGTCAATCAATCAATCAATCAGGGACGGGGGTCAATCAATCAATCAATCAATCAGGGACAGGGAGTCAATCAATCAATCAGGGAAAGGGGGTCAATCAATCAATCAGAGAAAGGGGGTAAATCAATCAATCAGGGACAGGGGTAAATCAATCAATCAATCAATCAGGGACAGGGGGTAAATCAATCAATCAATCAGGGACAGGGGATCAATCAATCAATCAATCAGGGAAAGGGGGTAAATCAATCAATCAATCAGGGACAGGGGTAAATCAATCAATCAATCAATCAAGGACAGGGGATAAATCAATCAGGCATTGACAGGGTGTCAATCAATCAACCAATCAGGCATTGACAGGGTGTCAATCAATCAATCAATCAATCAGGTATTGACAGGGTGCCAATCAATCAGGCACTGACAGGGTGTATATCAATCAGGGACAGGGTGTCAATCAATCAGGCATTGACAGGGTGTCGATCAATCAACCAATCAGGCATTGACAGGGTGTCGATCAATCAACCAATCAGGCATTGACAGGGTGTCAATCAATCAGGCATTGACAATAACCAATCCCTTCTCCATCTCCAATCCCTTCTCCATCCCCAAATCCTCCTCCATTCCAAAATCCTTCCCTGCCCCCAAATCCTTCCCCATCCCAAAATCCTTCTCCATCCCAAAACCTTTCTCCATCCCCAAATCCTTCTCAGCCCCCAATCTCTTCTCCATCCCAAAATCCTTCTCCATCTCCAATCCCTTCTCCATCCCCAAATCCTTTCTCCAACAATCCCTTCTCCATCCCAAAATCCTTCTCCGCCCCCAATCCCTTCCCCATCCAACCCCTCTCCATGTGGGATGAGGGCAAAAAAAATTCTGCCTCAAAATCATCAGGGAAAGGTGAGGAGGAGAAAGGAAAACTCCATTTCCAAACTCCTCCTCGTGCCAAGGTGCCAAATCCTCCCTGGAGAATCTTTCCTGATTCTGGGCTGAAATTCCATTTTAAATTTATTTTAATATCGAAACCTCCTGCATTCCTCCAGAGTGAAATCCCATAATCCCGAGGCTGCCAGGAAAACCAACACGGGACAATCCCAGAACGGTGCTGCCCCTGTTTCCCAGCCTCTGGAGGAGATGGGAATGGGAAAAGCCACAAAAATGGGGGAAAAACCAGCCTGGGATGGGATCAAGGAGCCAAATATCTGGGAAAATCTAGAGGATTTGGGGATTCTGGGAGATTGGAATTCTCTTTTTCCAGCAGCTGGGATCTGCTCCAGTGACACCAACCTTTCCATGGGGGCAGAGACAAACCCATCCCAAATCCCAGCTTTTTTCCATTTAAAAGGATTCCAAACCTTCAGCATCCAGCCCAGCCTTCCTGCTGGGCCACTCCCTCAAGGAAAAAGAAAAAAAAACAGGATTTGAAGTGTGGTTTTTTAGGGAAGAGCGATCCTGGCTTCCCAAACCTCTGGTGGGAATTTTGATTTCCATGAAAATCCTCGCTGACATCCCGGGAATATCGGGAATAGCAGCAGCAGCTGTGGGATTCCAGAGGGTTTAATCCCTCCTGGGTGGGTTTAATCCAGCTGGGAAAGGTGTGGGGTGTGGATAAAAAAAAATCCAAGGAATGCGTAATTGGAATTGTGATTTCAGGGTGGGAGCATTGGAGGCTCGGGAGCTGCGATTGTGGGAATTCAGTGCCAGGAAAATCCCGACCTTGCTGGCCCAGAAGAAAAGGAATTAAAGTTTGGAGAGAGTGGGAACAGAGGTCAGCCAGAACCATGGCTCATTTAGGAATGAGGGATTCACGGATTCGGGGAAATTCAGGGATTTTGGGGGTTTGGAGTGAGCAAAAAAACCGGGAAGGAGCGGCAGGTTGGTGTCCAGCCTGAGGTGAAGCTCTCCCGGCTCTTCTTTGTCCAGATTTTGGGGATAAAATCCCACATTTATGGAAGAGCCTCCCCTTGCTGCTCCCTCTGCTGCGTGGGCAGCACCGAGACCCTGGGAATTCCGCAGGAAAAACCATTCCCAAGCTGGAAAGCTCCAGCACAGCTCAAATTCCTCACTCAGGAGAGCCCCAACCTTCTCCTCAGCACCTCCTTCCCATCCCAGGGAATGTTCCCAAACATCTCCAGCCGCTCTCCAGCACCGAGCTTCATCCCATCCCTCCATGGGGATGCATTTCCCAGCTTTTCCAGCCTCAAATCTCCCCTCTGGAGCCCCCAATCAACGTTTATTTCCTTGCTCAATCCCAAAATCCTTCAGTATATTTTATCACCCCCAAAATCCTGGAATGTCACGGGATAAACGTTGATCCAGGGATAAAAATCCTTGAGAAAGCTTCCCTGGATTCCTCACCAGCCCCTTGGCTGAGCGGGGAGTGCCAGCTCTGAGATCATTTTTCCAAATTCGCTTTTTTTTCTTTTTTTTCTCTTTTTTTTTTCCCAGGGAGATAAATGTTTGTCCGTAATTTTTTGGCCGGAGCCCTCGGGGGCGTTCCGGGAACGGGATTAACCCTTGGGATCCTGGAAAAGCAACAGCAGCCAGGTTGGGATGTTCCTCCAGGAAAATCCTGGGAATATGGGAGCACCCAAGGAGAGGGAGAACGGATTCTTCTCTTTCCATGGATTCCTTTCTTTCCATGGATGAATTTCTTTCCATGGATTCCTCTCTTTCCATGGATTCCCTTTCTTTCCATGGATTCCTCTCTTTCCATGGATTCCCTTCTTTCCATGGATCCCTTTCTTTCCATGGATTCCCTTCTTTCCATGGATTCCTTTATTTCCATGGATCCCTTTCTTTCCATGGATTCCTTCCTTTCCATGGATCCCTTTATTTCCATGGATTCCCTTCTTTCCATGGATCCCTTTCTTTCCGTGGATTCCTTTCTTTCCATGGATTCCTTTCTCTCCATGGATTCCCTTTCTTTCCATGGATCCCTTTCTTTCCATGGATTCCTTTCTTTCCATGGATTCCCTTCTTTCCATGGATTCCTTTATTTCCATGGATCCCTTTCTTTCCATGGATTCCTTCCTTTCCATGGATCCCTTTATTTCCATGGATTCCCTTCTTTCCATGGATCCCTTTCTTTCCGTGGATTCCTTTCTTTCCATGGATTCCTTTCTCTCCATGGATTCCCTTTCTTTCCATGGATCCCTTTCTTTCCATGGATTCCCTTCTTTCCATGGATTCCTTTATTTCCATGGATCCCTTTCTTTCCATGGATTCCTTCCTTTCCATGGATCCCTTTATTTCCATGGATTCCCTTCTTTCCATGGATCCCTTTCTTTCCGTGGATTCCTTTCTTTCCATGGATTCCTTTCTCTCCATGGATTCCCTTTCTTTCCATGGATCCCTTTCTTTCCATGGATTCCTTTCTTTCCATGGATTCCCTTTCTTTCCAACGATTCCTTTCTTTCCATGGATTCCTTTCTTTCCATGGATCCCTTTCTTTCCATGGATTCCCTTTATCCATGGATTCCCTTTCTTTCCATGGATTCCCTTCTTTCCATGGATTTTCTCCAGCTTTTTAAGGAATCACCAAGGATTGGAAAAGCTCCTCAGTCTGCCCTTTTTCCAACATTACTCCCCCTCATTCCCGTTTTTCCTTCCAGGCTGGCGCCCAGGTTTTCAGGGAAGCGCGGCGACCGCGTGAGCCGAGCCCTGAGCGGGGCCACCCCGGGGGTCACTGCTGTCCCCCTGCCACCCCCAAGGTTTGTCCCCCGTCACCTTCATGGGGTTCTCGTCGTACGTGGGCGTGCCCAGGTCCATCTCGGCCTCGTGCTCCAGGCTGGCCTCGTCCCCGGGGCTGTCCCAGGTCGGAGGATCCCACTGGGTTTGCCTGGAGGGACGGAGAACAGAGCGTTGTCACCTCCCTGGAGAAACCTGGACCTGCTCCTGGGGGTTGTCCCATCAATGTCGGGATTCACGGCCTCATCTTATTCCCAGCGATGAGGTTTGGAGATTTTTGCAGCTGGAGGAGGTTCAAACCAAGCAGGAAAAGAGGAAAAAAAAGGGAATCTGCCCCGTTTTTTATCATGGTGGCGCTGTGGGATCAAGGGATGGTCATCATTGGGATGGAATTCCCAGCGTGGAAAAATGGGAACATCCCAGCAGAGAGCCCAGGGAAGGTTCAGCCTCCACCCTTGGGTCTCCTCATCTCATCCCGAGGCTTCCAAACAACACAATCCACCAATTCCTGCTCCCTCCACTGGTTTGAATTCCAGCTGTCTGAAGGTCTCCTCCTCCCTGTGTGCCAAGGAGGAATCCAAAATGGAGATGGAAAAGATTCATGGATGCACGGAAAATGTGTGCCAGGAACAAGGATTGATGGCAGGAAATGGATATGGAAAAATAATATTCCTGCTGATCCCTTTGGAGGTGGATCTCCATCCACACCTCCCATGGAGAGGGAAATTTAAAACAAGACCTTTCTAGAAGCTTCAAATTCATTTCAATTTCAAGTCAATTCATAGGGATTGATCCAAAATCTGATTATTTCCAAAACCAATGGGAAAAGTGTAGGGAAAACATTGGGAAAATTGTGTTTCCTCCTGTGGAGGTGGAGCTGGGCTCTCCTCCCAAAAAATGAGGGACAGGACACGAGGGAACGGCCTCGAGTTGTGCCAGGGGATGTTCAGGTTGGATATTGGGAAAATTCCTTCATGGAAAGGGTTGTCCCTGGAGAGGGGTGGAGTGCCCATCCCAGAGGGACCCCAAAGCCCTGAGGATGGGACACCTGGGGACAGGGGACAGCCATGTCCACACCCACCTGGTGACCACGTGGTAGTAGTAGATCTTTCCCTCCGGATCCCGGGCTGTTTTCCAGTTGGGAGGGAGGACGATGGTTTTGGGCTTGGGAGGGGAAGGTGGAGGCAGATCCAGGAGGTTGTTGGTGACCACCAGCTCTGGCTGCAAACGGCACAAAAGGGGTGGAGAGGAAGCTGTGAGGGTGCCCTGGCAGCTCTTTATCCCATGGGAAAATCCATCCATCAACCATCATCCATCATCCATCATCCATCCATCATCCATCCATCATCCATCATCCATCCATCATCCATCATCCATCATCCATCCATCATCCATCATCCATCCATCCATCATCCATCCATCATCCATCATCCATCCATCATCCATCCATCATCCATCCATCATCCATCCATCATCCATCCATCATCCATCCATCATCCATCCCTCCATCCCTCGGGATCCTCACCTGCTGGATGGGCTGGGGCTGCCCGGCTGCCACGATGGTGGTGACGGCCGTGGGTGGCTGCACGATGACTCCCTGCGGATGAGCCGTGTAGATCTGCTGGCCCTGGATGTACTGGAGCCCTGGCTGGGCGTAGCTCTGCAACAGGGAATCACACTCAGATGCTTCTCCCCAAAAAATGAACATCGCTGCAGGAGAGCAGCTTCCACCAGAGCAGGGTTCTCTAAGCCCCAGTGTCCAACCTGGCCTTGGACACCTCCAGGGATAAAGGCGGACGGATTCCACAGCTTCTCTGGGAATTCCAGCCCAGGCCCTGCCCACCCACTCAGCCAGGAATTCCTTCCTAATGTTTACTTGGATTTTTGTAATAGAATTAATTCTGGTAGCTCCAGACTCTACTTCCAAAAGCCAGGGGAAAGCTGAGCTCCCACATCCACATTTTCCTCATTTACTCAGCTTTTATCCACAAATCTCCCTTTAACAGTCGAAAAACCAAAATATTCCTGCAAGTTGCAAATTCCTGACTGGCCCCAAAAACTACGGAATCATTATCCCTGGATGTTCTCAATATCCCTCATCCCTGGATGTTCTCAACATCCTTCATCCCTGGAAGTGTTCATTATCCCTCATCCCTGGATGTTCTCAATATCCTTCATCCCTGGATGTTCTCAACATCCTTCATCCCTGGAAGTGTTCATTATCCCTCATCCCTGGATGTTCTCAATATCCTTCATCCCTGGATGTTCTCAACATCCCTCATCCCTGGACATGTTCATTATCCCTCATCCCTGGATGTTCTCGACATCCCTCATCCCTGGAAGTGTTCATTATCCCTCATCCCTGGATGTTCTCAATATCCTTCATCCCTGGATGTTCTCAACATCCCTCATCCCTGGAATTGTTCATTATCCCTCATCCCTGGATGTTCTCGACATCCCTCATCCCTGAAGTGTTCATTATCCCTCATCCCTGGATGTTCTCAACATCCCCAATCCCTTGGAATGTCCAAGGCCAGGTTGGACAGGGCTTGGAGCAATCTGGGATAACAGCAGCTGTCCCTGCCATGGTACGGGGGTGGAACTGGATTCTCCTGAAGATTCCTTCCAACCCTACACATTCCAGGATTCCATAATTCCCTAATTTATGCCGTTTGCAGACAGAAAACACCCCAGAACGTGCTTTCCTCCTACTCTTGGGCAGCGAGTTCCCTGAGGAGAGCTAAGAAGATGCTCCAACAACAGTGAGTAACTCAGGTGCTGCTCCCAGCCGGCTCCCCGGATTCCATGGGCGTTCCCAGCCGGAATTACCTGGACAATGGGCGGGGTGGTCTGCGAGTAGGGCGAGGTCACCCCGTAGACGGTCTGGCAGGTCTGGCCCTGGTAGTAGATGGCGGGTTGGGACTGCGCCGGGGAATAGGGCTGCTGCTGCACGGCCACGGGCTGCTGGCCGGAATCCCACACGCCGTAACCCTGGCCCTGCACGGCGCCGGCCGCCGGCACGGGCAGCACCGCCACGTTGGCCTCCTGGTGCACCACGGCGTCGCCCTGCGCCACGAACTGCGGCGCCGGCACCTCCATGGCCGCCGCGGCCACGTGCTGCACCACGGGCACGGCCTGCGCCGCGCTCAGCGCCGGCTCCACCAGAGTCTGGGAATGCTCGAATCCCGCCGGGGAGCACATGGAGTCCATGGAAGGCGTGGGCAGCAGCACCTTGCCGGCGTTGGGGTTGCTGGGATCCACGTAGGCCTGCATGGGGTATCCCGGCGGGTAGCCCATGAAGCTGTGGTGGGCGGTTCCGTAGCCCATGGAGTCGTAGGGAAGAGGGGATGTCATTCCAAGGTTTTGGAGCTGCTGTTGTTGCTTCTGGGCTTCCCTCTGGGCCACCTCCTGCTCGAAGAGCTTGCGGCGCTCCTCCGTGGAGAGCTTGTTGCGGTCCTTGGGCCGGACTTTCTTCTTGGAGGAGGCTGGGGTGTCGTACCTGGGGGAGAGGGGACAGGGAAGGAGAGCGGCTGTGAGGCCTCAGGGAGCTCCAGCAGCAAAAGGGATGTTGGAAAACCTGGAATGCCCAACAACAGCGTGAATCCCTAAAAAACATTCTGGTTTATTCCCAGCTGTTTGACCAACTCAAGAGAAACCCACTGGTGAAACAGGTGGAAAATTCAAGGGAAACTTGAGCAGGTTCTGCTCATCCACAGGGAGCCAGGGCAGAGGAGGGACAATCCCAATGGATCAGCCTGGGGCTGATGGAGATGCAAGGATGCCACAGAAGTTGTCTGGAGGAGCTGCTCCGGGATATCTGGAGAGGGAGGGAACCACACACAAATCTCCAAGAGAACCCAAGGAAAGGTCCCAATCTGCAGGGTACCCCAAACAGGCCCTGCTGGAAATGCTTCTCCCAAAGCAGGACCAACAAGGAGTTTGGAAGAGGCTCCCAATCTCCAGGGTACCCCAAACAGGCTCTGCTGGAAATGCTTCTCCCAAAGCAGGACCAACAAGGAGTTTGGAAGAGGCTCCCAATCTCCAGGGTACCCCAAAACAGGCCCTGCTGGAAATGCTTTTCCCAAAGCAGGACAAACAAAGCGTTTGGAAGAGGCTCCCAAACAGGAGCAACTCACAAGGTAGCAGCTTCCCCCCCAAATTCCAGTGCTGGGGTGAGAATTCCATCCCTCCAGTCCTGAAGCCCCAGATGGGAGCTGCAGACACGGCAAAGAACAAGGGGATCACAGGCAGCACATTCCTGTTTGGAATTCTGCTCCTTCCCAGACCGCAGCTTCGGCTTCAAAAAAAAATAATGGTGTGGACGGAGTTTTTTTAATTCCTTAAAAGAGTTCTCATCCCAGAACACGCAGCAGCTGGAGGGATTTTTCCAGGGAATTAAAGGAGAAAAAAAAAAAGCCTAAGGACTCTCTGATCAAAGCCCAAGCAAGGAAAATTTCAGATCAAAGGTGGATATTTCCAGACGTTATGAGCGTGGTAAAACAGGGATTACGAGGAGAAATGCTTTGCAGCCTTTAACGTAATGGATTCCACAAAGCATCCAGGATATTCTCCATCCATTCCGCGCTCCTGGGATCCATTTACATATCAAAAGCACATTGCTCCCGACAGATCCGCTGGAGCTGTTTCCTGGCATTCCCAGAGGAGCTGCAGGATCCGTTAATGGGAACCTCATTGCCGGGAGGAGCTTGATTTCCCTAATTAAAATCTTTCCTGGCACTGCCTGGAGAGTTTGGAAGAGGAGCAGCTGCCGTGGAGGGAGTGGGAAGAAGGAAACTGAGGGTTCAGTGTTCCCTTTTCCATCTATTTGGTTGTTTTCCTCATTAAATCCTTGGGATAACCAAGAGGGATGCTCAGAGCGGGGACAATTCCCAGAGAAGAAATTTTGTCCTTCATGGCACAGAAGGAAGAGCCAGAGCAGCAACTCCTCACCCCCTAAAAAAAACCCTGCTTGTTCTGTTTAAAACAACCCCCAAAAAACCCAGGATTTACTTCCTGGGGATGTTTCCAGCCTCGGTACAGAGGGATAGATTTACATCTGGGTTTTGTTTGGTTTTTTTTTTTTTTTTTAATCCAGATGTTTCCAACTTTCCCAGCTCGGCTCGACGCGAGGTTTCCTCGTCTGGCTGACTCGGCACCAATTGTTCCCTAATTATGGAGAGGGACAACAGAGGAGGGACTGCCTTCAAAGGAAATTCCACGGTGCTTTTGCTGCCCTCAACACCATCTCCAATCCCTCTGAACTGCAAGATTTATGGAATATTTTCCTTTTCTTCCTCAGGAACCCCGTGCTCAGCCGTGGTGGCAGCGATGCCACCATTCCCAAGGAGAAGCAGGAGAACTGCTGGGATCACACCTACCTGGACTGTCGTGCTGACAGGTTTTTTTAAGGGAATATCCACTGTTTTTAGGGAATAACCTTCTTTTTAGGGAACAACCACTCGGTCAAGGAAGTTTTGGGGTTAGAAATCCTGGTTTGGGCACTGCTCCCTCTTGTACAGGAATCGCTCCGAGTTCAGAGTAATTCCCAGCATGTTGGGAAGAGGTGGAGCAGGAGAAGGGAAGGGGTTTGGAAGGAGCCAGGGAGCTCTTGGGCTGCATCCTGGAATTCCTGGATTCCCCTGGATCCCTGGGAGTGTCCCAGGCCAGGCTGGATGGGGCTGGGAGCACCCTGGGACAGCGGGAGGTGTCCCCATGGCACGGGGTGGGACTGGATGGGCTCTGAGGTCCTTCCAACCCAAACCATTCCACAATCCCTAATTTCTGCCCAGGAAATCCCTGCACAACTTCCCTCATTTCCCACCTCATTCCCAAAACACTCCTGAACACAGAGGTGCAGATTATCCCAGAGAAAAAGAATCCACCAGCACCAAGGAACCACCCAACTCCCACCACGATTGAACCCCACCACCAGGAGAAAACTCCTTTCCCCATCCCTGAGGAACCCCAAAGATCTCCAGGGCCGTTTTCCCTGGAGATTCCACCCAGGACCATGGCAGATCCCTGGAATGTGGCAGCTCCCTGGCCCCACTTGCCTGTCCTCTGGCCTCTTTGTGCCCCTCTCGTAGGCCGAGGACGGAGGGGACAGGGAATCCCTGCGTCTCTTCTTCTCCTTGCTCTGGCTCTGCCGCTCCGGATCCCGCTCCCGGCTCGGGATCAGGGGGTTCTTGGGAGTGGGGGGCTGATCCCGGAGCCCGGCTGTCTCCCTGCCAGCTGTTGGGAAAACAGGGGGGAAAAAAAAGAGGGGATTTTTATAATGATTTGGGTAAAAATGAAGAGTTCCCATCGCTCAGAAACGGCCTCAGGTTGTGCCAGGGGATGTTCAGGTTGGATATTGGGAATGTTTCTGATGGAAAAGGACGTTCAGGTTGGATATTGGGAATATTTCTCCTGGAAAAGGCTGGTCAGGATCAGGGGATGTTCAGGTTGGATATTGGGAATGTTTATCATGGAAAAGGCTGGTCAGGATCAGGGGACGTTCAGGTTGGATATTGGGAATGTTTCTGATGGAAAAGGCTGGTCAGGATCAGGGCAAGGGGACGTTCAGGTTGGATATTGGGAATATTTCTCCTGGAAAAGGCTGGTTAGGATCAGGGCAAGTGGACATTCACGTTGGATATTGGGAAATATTGGGAATATTTCTGGTGGAAAAGGCTGGTCAGGATCAGGGGACGAGGACATTCAGGTTGGATATTGGGAATATTTCTCCTGGAAAAGGCTGGTCAGGATCAGGATCAGGGCCAGGGGACATTCAGGTTGGATATCGGGAATATTTCTCCTGGAAAAGGACATTCAGGTTGGATATTGGGAATATTTCTGGTGGAAAAGGCTGGTCGGGATCAGGGCAAGTGTGGAGTCCCCATTGCTGGAGGGATTTAAAAGCCACTTGGATGTGGCACTTGGGGACACGGTTGGACTCCATCTCAGAGAGCTTTTCCAAGCTCACCAATTCCATGATTTTAATTTTGGATTGCTCCATCTCCCCCCACCCACCACTCAGGTCATCCTCCCTTTTCCCAGGATCCTTTGACATTCCAAACTGGGAAAATGAAGCAGTTCCATGGGAGAAGAGGAAAATGTGGGAGAAGGTGAGGACTCACCACTGCTCTCCTTTTCTGCCTGGCTCTTCTTGGGGATGCGATAAACCTCCTGTGGAAAAGCCACCAGCGGGGTCAGAACTCCAGCTGCTCCCCAAAAACCACCCCAGACAGCCAAGCATCACACAAATCACACACTTATGAGAAACCACCAAAAAAAAAAAAA
>VWYP01011988.1:14305-26205 GCA_013400435.1 Pycnonotus jocosus
AAAAAAAAGTCTCTTGAAGGAAAGTTCTGGGGGTTTTGTGGTGCTTTCTATATATTTCCTCTGCTGAGTGTTTGATTTTTGATGGATTTTGATGGAATTTTGATTTTTGATGGATTTTGGTGGGATTTTGGGCCAAGAGCTTTGGGCAGAGCTGTAGGGTGCTGCACCATGCAGGAGTGTCCCACCAGCAGCTCCTGCTGTCCCTGTCCTGGTCTCCAAGGCAGTTTGAGATGACCCAAGGAGGAGCAGGGAGCTGGGCTGGGTGATCCCAACAGTTCCCTTCCTGCTGGAGACATTCCATGGTTCTGGTGGCCAACATCTCCTCATGGACCATCCCTGGGCTCCCCACAGCCTCACTGGGGACAGGGACACGTTCCTGTGATGTCCCCAAGGTCATCCCAAGGGAAATGAGCAGCTCTGGGTGACCCCTTTGACCAAGGACCTGCTGAGATGGGACACCAACACCCACCAGGCCTCCAACAGCACCAAACTCCAAACCCTCTGCTCATCCAGCTCCTCCCTCAGCACAGGAAAAACCTGGAGCTGCTGGAGAGATCCAGAGGATCCCATGGAGCTGCTGCAGAGATCCAGAGGATCCCATGGAGCTGCTGCAGGGCTGGAGCCAGGCTGGGAGAGCTGGGAATGTTCCCCTGGAGAGAAGCTTTGGGGTCAGCTCAGGGTGACCTTCCAGGACCTGGAGGATCTGCAGGAAAGATGGAAAGAGAGAAAATTCCCAAGGGATGGAGGGACAGGACACAGGGAACGGCTTTGAGCTGAAAGATTGGGATTTTGGGAAGGAATTCCTGGCTGGGCTGGAATTCCCAGAGATTTGTGGCTGCCCCTGGATCCCTGGCAGTGCCCAAGGCCAGGTGGGATCACCCTGGGACAGTGGGAGGTGTCCCTGCCACGGCAGGGGTGGCCCTGGATGATCCTGAAGGTCCTGGCAGCTCCAGGTGGAGGCGGCACCGTGGGGAGAAAGGGAAGAAGAGCTGGGAATGAGGATCAGAACTTCCCTAAATTCCAGCTTGAGCACAACGTCCTCATTAACCCCCCTGGACTGGGCAGGAACCCTCCCCACGTCACTGGAACCAACTGTGTGTCCCTCCAATTAAGAAATGAGGTTCATTAGCACCTTTCTGTGCTCTATTGCAGTTTTAATTGGAATATTTTGATGTTCCCAGTGTAAATCTCATTTTACCCCAGTGATGCTCATGATCCTACAGAGGTTTTACAGCATTCCTGAATATCCAAGTGCTGGAAGGTTTGGGGGGAAAAAAAGCTCATTTTTGTTTAATTCCAGCTTTTATCAAACCCTTGCTCTGTTCCCTTCCTGAAGGAATCCAGAATTCCCAGGAATTCCCAGCAGAACCAGTTGGTTTGTGCCTGGTGGAGCAGCCCTGATGGAGCAGCAGCTGCATCCCAAAAAAAACCCCAAAAAACCAAAAAACCCCATTAAATCATAAAGGAGATGCTCAGTTTAACACAAATAAATTGTTTTGGGGAGCTGTGCTGACATTGCCAGGGCACCTTCCCTAAAAATATCTTTTTATTTATTTTATTTATTTTTATTTTATTTATTTATTTATATTTTCCTTTCAGTGGAAAAAAGATGGATTTGACTGTTCCTGGGGGGTGAAGGCTGCTCCAGTTGGGAATTTAAAGCTTCCACAGGCTCAGAAAAGCAGAGTTTACCTCGACTCGACTCTCAGATTTTTACAGAATACCCTTTTTTTCTTTTTAATTAATTCCTTGAGGTTTTTAAAGCTGTTTGGGAATTAATTAACGGGTGCCTCAGGGGGCTCATTAGCAACGCGTCCACCCCCAGCCCTGGATGGGCTAAAAATGAGAATTTCCTTTAATGAAAAAAAAAAAGAGAAGGAGAAGAAACCCTGTTGTGGTTTGTCCACGAGGCAAAACCACTTCAAAAGGGCTGCTGCTGGCTAAAAAAAAAAAAAAAANAATGAGGTTCATTAGCACCTTTCTGTGCTCTATTGCAGTTTTAATTGGAATATTTTGATGTTCCCAGTGTAAATCTCATTTTACCCCAGTGATGCTCATGATCCTACAGAGGTTTTACAGCATTCCTGAATATCCAAGTGCTGGAAGGTTTGGGGGGAAAAAAAGCTCATTTTTGTTTAATTCCAGCTTTTATCAAACCCTTGCTCTGTTCCCTTCCTGAAGGAATCCAGAATTCCCAGGAATTCCCAGCAGAACCAGTTGGTTTGTGCCTGGTGGAGCAGCCCTGATGGAGCAGCAGCTGCATCCCAAAAAAAACCCCAAAAAACCAAAAAACCCCATTAAATCATAAAGGAGATGCTCAGTTTAACACAAATAAATTGTTTTGGGGAGCTGTGCTGACATTGCCAGGGCACCTTCCCTAAAAATATCTTTTTATTTATTTTATTTATTTTTATTTTATTTATTTATTTATATTTTCCTTTCAGTGGAAAAAAGATGGATTTGACTGTTCCTGNGGCCAAGATTTTTAGGTTTTTAAAGATATTTTTGGTTTTCTGTGGAGCCCAAACGCAGCACGTGGAGATTGAGGCAGCTACAAAAAAAAGAGAGGCATTAAAATTCCCTAAAAATGGCCTTTAAATTAAAAGTTTTTAAATTTATTTATGTGTTTGGCTATGGGGTAGAATACTCCAAATCCAGGGTTTTTTTAAAAGAAATGTAAAGAAACAAAGCAGCAGCTCCTTGTTTGGGGTGAGATGCAGGATAAATCCATAATTATATAGGATTTATATATTTATAAATTATGTAATCCATAGAAATCATGGAATCACGGCATGGTTTGGGCTGGAAAGACCTTGAAGCTCATCCAATCCCAACCCCTACCACGGCCAGGGAATCTCCCACCAAGGCCAGGCTGCTCCAAGTCCCCATCCAGCCGTAATTTGTGGATTTAATTCGATTTCCCGACAGAATTCCAGAGCTATGGATGGCAGGGATGGCTTTGCCTCTCGAGGTGACAGCATTTTTGAGTTCTGAAGGGCCAAACTCAATCCAGCAATGGGTTTTGCAGGGTTTTTTTCCTGTCTTTCTCCTAAAAATGTTCGTTTTCACATCCAAATCATCCCCGCAATGAGGAGCCACCAAGGAATGGGATCATGGATGAACCACCTGGAGCAGGACAACGCAAATGTTGGGAAGAGTGAAACTACACCAATTCCCAGCTCCTAAAAAAATTGATCTGTCCCATTAAAGAGCAGGATGGGGAATGGGAAATCACCAAGAAAAAACTCGGTGGGAAGAGGAGGAGGATGAGGAGCACCTGGAGGATGAGGCACACCTCGCTTCAGGATCACCAGGACATTGGGGGAGCCCACTCCAGGATCCATCCCAACCCTAAAAAAGCCCCAAATCCATGATAATTATCCTAATTAAGCTAATCCAAGATAATGGAGGGAGAGAAGCTCCAGCTGTACTCAAGGAGCCTCCAGCGTCCTGTTCCGTGCGGGAAGACGGAGGCAGCGACGGCTTTGAAGCGGGAACAAACGGAGGGGATTTGTCCAAATTGCTCCATGGAAAGCAGATGGTTGGTCAGAGCAGGCCAGGGGGAAACTCGCAAGAAAAGCTGAATTTTATTTTTGGGAAAGGGAAGCCGCTGGCTGGGAGCCGCAGAATTCCTCAAGCGCTAACGGGCTCCAAATGGCTCCCGAGCTCCCAGCGCGGCTTTGAAGGGACTGCACGGAAAATTGAATGCAGGAGGGAAAGTGACACGGGGCTGCTGGGCACAAAAGAGGGGGGAAAAAATGGGATTTGGGCTGTCCAGCCTCAGGCACAACCCAGCCTCGGCTTGGGGAAGGGAAGAGAGAAGCGGGATGGAGACACGACTCGAAGGATTCTGCAGTGGGGAAGGAAGGTTGAGCCTTGATGGAATCCTGTCCAAAAATCTGTCCCTGAGCTGCCAGTCATGCCTGAATTAATGGGTTGGTTTGATGATCTTGGGGGTCTTTTCCAACCTTAACGATTCCATGAGTTTCTCCTGTGATTCCATGAACTCGTGTGGACTTGTTGAAAGAACACAAGGTGACCGAATCCATCCCCTAAAAGGATGGATCCTCTCCTCTCCTAAGGAACGAAGCAGAGCAAGAGGAAGGACCCAACACCACGAAATCCCTTCTTGAAGGCCACAAAATCCCACAGCGAGCCACGGCCTGGCCGCTCCCCAATCCCATTGTTTTCCCCAACTCTTCCTTGCTCTAAGTTAGAACAAATTATAAAATTCCTGGTTGAAGCAGGGGATGTGTGCGTGCTGGAGCCGGAGCCAGGCACTCCAGGATGGCTTCGCTGGGAAAGGGACAGGCAAGAGGAGCTTCAAGGGGCAGGATAAATCAGAGACTTGGAAAGATCATCCCAGGGGAAGAGGGAAGCTCAGCCTTTGGTCACTCAAGGTGTGAAATGGCCTCCAGGGGAGGTTCAGGTTGGATACTGGGAGAATTCCTTCTGGAAAGGGTGGTCCAGCAGTGGAAGAGCCTGCCCAGAGCAGGGGGGAGTCCCCATCCCTGGAGGGATTTTGTGGATGTGGCACTCGGGGACAGGGGGCAGTGGTGGCCTCGGCAGTGCTGGGGGCTGGCTGGACTCAATCATCTCTGAGGGCTTTTCCAACCTCACCAATTCCGTGATTCCATGATTAATAAGCTCCCAGATGGGTGCAAAATAAAGCTTCCCAAGCCAGGGTGAGGACTCAGCCTTGAGCTCCAAGTCACCACAAATGTTCACAAGGCCACAAATATCCAAATAAAACCTTTTAAACACAAGGCTGGTTCTTCCAAAGGATTTTTCCTAAAATCAAGCCCTAAAAAAGATTTTTCCTAAAATCAAGCCCTTCTCCAAGGCACAAGGACAGAGCCTGTGGATCCTCAGAGCCACAAATCCCAGCTGTCCTTTCCCAGAAGGAGAGGATCTCCTCTGGGGATGGAGGAAAATTCCCAAATCTTGGTCCTATGTGAGGCAGAGCAGCACCAAAACGTCCTCCCCGTCCCTCAGCTCAGCTCCTCAAGCTCAGCCCTCAGGGGGACGTTGGGAAGAGCTTCCCAAGCTTGGCCCTGCAGCGCGTTCCGGTGATTCCAAAAGATCTGCTGGCCACCACGCCACCTCCAGCACGGGCCTCTCCGCACGGATCAGCCCAGGGAGCCTTACCTGAGCACAATCCACCTGGAAAAAAGCACCACCTGTGCCCTGGGAGGGAGTTTTCAGCCCGGGAGAAGCCACGGGGCGCTCCCTGGGAGAGCGGGAACGGCGCCCACGAGCCCGGGCTGAAAACTCATCCCCGTCGGGAATGTGAGTGTGTGTCGTGCCAGAACTCCTCACGGAGTCAGGAGTGTTGGGAGCCCTGGGGAGGACTTAAAAAGCCCTGTGTGTAGAGGTAGAGAAAAAAATCGAGCTCACTTAAATCCTCTCAGGCCAGGAGCTGGGATTTCCCCGGAGCGACGTCCATTGGCGGCAATGGACGCAGCAAAATGCCGTCGGCATCCCCGAGTTAACCACCTCTGTCCTCCTCCTCCTCCTTTCACCTATCACACTGCTCAGCTTCCCAACCATCTTCCCGGCTCTTGGCGCTATGTCCTCTCCCTTCTTCCGCACGGAGTTGGAGAGAAGGAGCCCCTTGGTCAGCTCTGGCTGCCCCGGAGAAGCTGGATGGAAACGGTGGGAAATTAACAAGGGGGGTGGTCAGCAAGGCTGGAGAGGACAAAGCGCTGAAAGTCACCACGGTTCCGACCCTCCCACCCACCCCAGACAGGGCCAGGTGTCCAAAATCCTGGCTTTTCCAAAGCTTGGGTGTGCCGGGAAAGGCACCACGGGGTGGATTATCCATCCCCTCTTCCAGCTTGGAATTGTCTTTGAGACAGCCGGGGTGGGTTTTGGTGGCACCTTACGAGGTGGGAGGTGGACAGAGGCAGTTAACTCCCAGAGCCACGAAAAAGTCCAGGACAGGATAAATTCCCAGCTCCCAGATTTCCCTGACAAATGTTTTACAGGAGAGAAATGAGCTGTCACAGCCCCGTGTCACGATCCAGCTTTTTTGGAGTGGATTTGCTGGGATTGCTCCAAGCTCGTGAGATCCAACCCCATCCCTACAACCAGAGCACGACCTGAGGTTCATTAATAAATACACGGAGAGGATGAGAATCCACATCTAAAACATGGGAATGCATCAGGAATTCACATCTAAAACATGGGAATGTGTTGGGAATCCGCATCTAAAACATGGGAATGTGTTGGGAATCCACATCTAAAACATGGGAATGTGTTGGGAATTGACATCTAAAATACAGGAATGCGTCGGGAATCCACATCTAAAATACGGGAATATGTTGGGAATCCACATCTAAAATATGGGAATGTGTCGGGAATCCACATCTGAAATATGGGAATGCATCAGGAATTCACATCTAAAACATCAGAATGTGTCGGGAATTCACAGCTAAAATATGGGAATGTGTCGGGAATTCACATCTAAAACATGGGAATGTGTCAGGAATTCACATCTAAAATATGGGAATGTCTCGGGAATTCACAGCTAAAATATGGGAATATGTTGGGAATCCACATCTAAAATATGGGAATGTGTCGGGAATCCACATCTTAACATGGGAATGTGTCAGGAATCCACAGCTAAAATATGGGAATGCGTCAGGAATCTGCATCTAAAATACGGGAATGTGTTGGGAATTCACATCTAAAACACGGGAATGTGTCGGGACTTCATGGTCCAACCACAATTCCAACAAAATTCTGTAGATTCCCAAGCTGAGCTTCTCCAAAACACAAATCCTGGGGATAAAACAACACCATCAGATCAAATTTGGTCTCAAACCAACATTTCGGGGGAGTTTTGTGAAATTTCACGTATTTTACTAATATTTTATCGTTTTCTCTGTGCTGTTCCATGAGTGTGGAAGGGAACAGGGCTGTTCCAAAGGTCTGGAACTCGCTCTGGATACCCAAAACAAATCTCCAGAGCAGAGCAGGACTCAAGTTTGACTTTTAGTTTCAAACAGGTTGGACTTGATCTTGGAGATCTTTTCCAACCTCAACAATTCTCTTGGCAACGATGGGAAAGGACTTTTCCCAATTTCTCCACAAATTCGACCTGATGGTGTCGCTTCGAGAGGGAAAATCACAACGAGAGCCTGCAAATTCCCAATCTGGTAAATGATCAGATCCACTTGGAAAAAAAAAAGGAAGGAAAACACCAAAACACAACTCCAACCTCTCTACAGAAAATGTGTTTTACCTCATTTGCTCCCCCTTTTAAGATCTGTGTCACAAATTAATTGTTCCCAAAATCTGTCAAAATGTTCAGGAGTGTCTGATCCTCCTGAAAAATTCAGACTGAGGTCAAAAGTCTCCGAATTCTCCTGGGAATTTTTGCATTTCTAAATCCTGACGTTTGCAGCTCCAGAAATGGCGCGAGCAAAGCTTAAAGGTGAGGTCTCCTCCAGCACAATTAACACCCATCATTTTAATTACCCTTTTTTTAATCATGACTCGTTATCAAAGTTCAATGGGTAAATAAACTCCCCAGCTCTATGATGCACCAGAAAATGTAAATTTGCTTCAAATTACTTCCAGTAATTAAAGCTGGGCTGGTGGTTGATTAAGAGGAGCCTGCAAGACCCACCAAGGCCACACAGAGCTGGAATTGCAGCAGTTCCTGCTGGATCCTCAGGAATTCCTGAGTTTGGATTCAATCAAGAGGTTCCCAGCCCTCCTGAATATTCCTTCAATCCAAGGAATATTAAATGAGACGTGGAATGCTGCCCTACAGGAGCAGCAGATGGGTGAAGATCCCGAAGATCCGAAGAAACTCAAGGAATGACTGAAGTGTTGAGTGAAGAGTGGGATCCACAGAACCACGGGATGGTTTGGGTTGGGAAGGGACCTTGAGGATCATCCAGTGCCACCCCTGCCATGGCAGGGACACCTCCCGCTGTCCCAGGGTGCTCCAAGCTCCAACCTGGCCTTGGGCATTGCCAGGGATCCAGGGGCAGCCACAGCTCCTCTGGAAACCTCTGCCAGGTTGGAATTAATTCCTGGAACCTCTCCCAGGAGGAATTAATTCCTTCTTAACCAGTGATCTGAACCTTTTCTCTTTTAGGTTAGAGCTGTTCCTGGAATGTCATCCCACATCCCATCAAAAAGCAGCTCTTGGCTGCAGATCCCTGTGAGACAAGGACACGATTCCAGGGGACAGAGGGAGCCACCAAAAGCCCTCCTCCTTGAAGAGGTTTCCTCCTCCAGAAGACCTTGCTGGGAGTGAAAGCACTGAAGCCCCAAATAACGCCCAAATCCGGGCGTTTCCAGCTGCAAACACCCGGGGGCTGATCCAACCCTGCCTTTGGGAGAACCTGGCACGGCCAACAGAGCCTCCTCTGGAGGGTGCAGGTGAAAAGCAGAGGTTGAAAGGACAGGAAAAGCTGGGGATTGTTGGGATAAATGAATCCAGAGAATCCCAGAACAGTTGGGTTGGGGGGAACCTTAAGGATCATCCAACCCCACTCTCTGTCATGGGCAGGGGCACCTTCCACTATCCCAGGCTGCTCCAAGCCCTGTCCAACCTTTCTCCAAGGAGAAACCTTGAACGCTTCCAAGGATGGGATTCAGGAGCAGACAGCCCATCCATCTGTCTCAACACTGAGGGATGAGGGCCACTTCCACCCAAAATGCTCACGGGAATCTCAATCCCTCAGAGCTGCCCTTTCCCTGGACAGTCTAAGGAATAAGAAGATGACCAAGGTGTCCTTGTGTGCCCAAACCCAACCAGCTGCTGGCCTCATCAATGACCTGGACATTTCTCAGCTCACACCCAGAGGATTTATATAGAAAGCACTTTTTGTGTAGAAAAGACCATTTTTTGGGCCAAACATTTCACCAAATATTGACCAAAAGACATCCAACCAACCCCATTTGCACCGCGCCACCACCAAATCCACGTTTTCCTCAGCTCCAGGTGCCGGAGCTGCCTCTTACCTTGAGCTCCTTCCAGCTGTCGAGCAGCCTGGTGGCCAGGTCGCTCACATCCACGATTTTATCCGTCTGCTCCTGGCTCCTCTCGCTCTCCACGTCGGAAACTCCTTCCTCCTCGTCCTGTGACGGCGTCTCCATGGCCATGGGCTCCTCCAGCTTTGCCCCATTGCTCTCCTTGACCTCCACCTCGGGCTCAGCCTCCAGCTCCACAGGCTGGGCTTTGCTGCTCTCCACAGGCGCCTCCACAGCGGTTTTGATGTCCTGCTGCTGCTGCTGCTGCTCCTCTGCCACCTCCATGGGAGCAGCCTCCAGCTGGTCCAGGTCCTCCTTGCCCTCCTTGCCCTCCAGCTCGCTGGTGGTGTCCGAGATGGCGCTGTCCATGCTGTTCTCGCTGATGATCTTCAGCCTCCTGAACACCAGCTTTTTTGGGGTGTCTGCGTCGCCGTCGCCGCCCTGCTTGGCCAGCAGCTCGGGGGTGTTGAGGGGGGTGTGAGCCCGTGACGTGTTCTCGCTGGAGTAGCCGTCGCCCTCGCTGAGCTGCGGCACGGCCGCCTTGGTCTGAGCCCAGCGCTGGATGATGGGCAGCACCTTGCTCTCCTCCAGCATGTTCTTGGTGGGGATGGGCAGCAGCTCCAGGGTTTTCATGATCTAAGGGGGAGGAAAAAGGAGGGAGTGGTCACAACCCTGGGATGATTCGCTTTTCGAAGGAAGAATTAACTCTGATCACGGAGTCCTGGAATGGTTTGGGTGGGAAGGGATCTTAAGGATCATCAATTCCACCTCTTCTGCCACGGGCAGAGACACCTTCCACCATGCCAGGCTGCTCCAATCTCCATCCAACCTGGCCTTGGACAACTTCCAGGGATGGGAAGTCCACAACCTCTGTGGACAACCTGTGCTGGGACCTCATCCCCCTCACAGCCAAGAATTCCTTCCTAATATCCCATCTAAAATCTAAATATCTGATTTAATGATGCTCACAGGTTGTGGGTGAGGGATTTGGGGAAGCATTCCTTCATGGAAAGGGTTGTTAAACATTGGAATGGGCTGGAGGGAGGTTTGGAGTGCCCATCCCTGGAGGTGTCCATGGAATTCCTGGAGGTGGCACTCAGTGCTCTGGGCTGGGGACAGGGTGGGGATCAGGCACAGTTTGGACTCTGTGACCTTGAATTTCCAGGTGTCTTTGGGAATCCAATCTCAAATTGCTCATGGAAAACTGAAACATTCCAGCTCCATTTCAGACTGTCAGGATCTCAAAATCCCTGTGCTCCAGCACAGAACGAACAGGCAACAGCAACAACCTTTAATTCTGGCTCATGGAATCTGCCTCAGGAATCCAAGGAAAACCACAGGAGCAAATTCCTTCCATTTATTAAGGATCTGCCTGAGGGCACAACTTTCAGGCCTGTAGTTCTGAGGCACCTGAGGTTGTTTTCCACGAACATTTGGCACAGATTTGTATTTAAAAAAAAAAAAAAACAACAGAAGGAAAAGAAAATCAATCCTCGTGATCCCAAGCGTTCAGCAAAGCTGCCAAAACCCTTTTCCCCAAAAATAAAAATAAAATAAATTTTAAAAGCCCTGGCACAGGGTGGACTCCTCATTCCTGCAGGGATTTAAGGGCCCTGTGGATGTGACACTTGGGGACAAAGGGGTGAGTGGTAGGGAATGGCTGGACGGGATCTCAAAGGGCTTTTCCCACCTGGAGGATCCCGTGGGAATCACTGACCTCCAGCTGCAGCTTGAGGTTGTTGGCAGTGCTCCCTCTGCCATCGCCCAGCTCCGTCATCCAGATCCAGAGCAGGGACAGCCCGTGGCACTCCANGACAAAGGGGTGAGTGGTAGGGAATGGCTGGACGGGATCTCAAAGGGCTTTTCCCACCTGGAGGATCCCGTGGGAATCACTGACCTCCAGCTGCAGCTTGAGGTTGTTGGCAGTGCTCCCTCTGCCATCGCCCAGCTCCGTCATCCAGATCCAGAGCAGGGACAGCCCGTGGCACTCCAGGAAGGACTTGAGGCAGGACTGCGAGTGCGTGTTCTGGAAAAAAAATTGGGAACTGTCAGAGATTCCAGCAAAACCAGGGAAAACTGCTCCACTGGGATCATGGCCAAAGACATAGAACAGCCAGAACTCGGCACCTGAGCAGGTCCAAGCTGAGTGGAGCTGCTGAGATCAGAGCAGGAATCCAGCATTCCAACAGCTCATAAATAATGAACTGCCAGAGATTCCAGCAAAATCAGGGAAAGCTGCTCCACTGGGATCATGGCACAGCCAGAACTCAGCACCTGAGCAGGTCCAAGCTGAGTGGAGGGGCTGGAGCAGCTGGGATCAGAGCAGGGATCCAGCAATAGGACCATTCCAGCAGCTCACAAATAATGAACTGTCAGAGATTCCAGCAAAACCAGGGAAAACTGCTCCACTGGGATCATGGCCAAAGCCAGAACTCAGCACCTGAGCAGGTCCAAGCTGAGTGGAGCTGCTGGGATGGGAGCAGGGATCCAGCATTCCAACAGCTCACAAACAATGAACTGTCAGAGATTCCAGGCACAACCAGGGAAAGCTGCTCCACCAGGATCATGGCACAACCAGAACTCGGCACCTGAGCAGGTCCAAGCCGAGTGGAGCTGCTGGGATCAGAGCAGGGTTTCTCCATTCCAACAGCTCACAAATAATGAGGAATAAAACTGAAGGAAAATGGATCCTGGAGCCCTCCAGCTGAGCTTGGGGTGCAGGAAGAGGGGCAGGACCTGCTTCCCACGTTCCCCCCTCTTCCTCTGGGGATGTCACTCGACCAGGACATGGATCCCTCCCCTTCCCAGGCTGGTTGGATCCCTGGATGCTGAAACCATGGGGTTTTCTGCTCTGAGAGGTGGTGACGCTCAGGAGGGCACGGGAATGGCTCCCAAAATTGAGTGACAGC
>VWYP01011989.1:0-120231 GCA_013400435.1 Pycnonotus jocosus
TTTTTTTAAATGCAAGACTTAAATAGGTCAAATTAGAATTAAAATATCATATGTGTAAGGATGATTTTGCTAATAACTTCCAAGATTACTTTAATCACTTTGACATCCCCTATAATAGATTTCAGTCTTGCATTTATAGATTCATTGGGTTTGCACTTAGGCAGACCTTATTCTTAAGGAAAACCCTTCAGTTTGACTCGTTTTACATTCCTACTTTTAAAAACCCCACACCACCTTTAACATTTAGATTATCTACACTGTAAAATAAAAATTCAAATTACCATCACAAAATTTAATGGGATCAGGTCGTTTAAATTCACTAAAAAACTAAGGTCACGCTGCTCAGCCAATAAAGGTTTAAAGTGGGAACATTAAAAGAAAGAAAATGGGCAGTAAAACATTGTGAGAAACATAGATTGTTTTCCTTTTTTCTTAGATGATAGAGATGGTGTAGGACACGTGGGAAAGGGGCTCAGCACAGGAATAACCCCAAGAAATCTCCACTGCCTTCAGCAGAAGGAAATTATGGTAATGTAGAATGGAGAAAAAACACTTCTTCAATACTTAGGAGCTGCCTTTATCCCCCAGCTTCCCTTCAAGCTAAGACTAAGAAAGCAATAGTCACAGAAGAGGGAAAAAATGAAAACAAGGAAAAAGTCTGTCCTCTAAGACAACAGTCCCTTCTAAATAACTCAGTCAAGGACAACACCTCCCTGCGTGTTTTTCACCAGAAATGCTGATTTTGCACTCTGAGACAAGAGATGCCCAACATCTCTGGTGAGTGCACTGAACATTCAGGCTGTGTCTGCCTGCTCCAGTCTGTCCATCTGGAGCATCCCCAGCACTGCACCTCTGGATCATCACTTCTGCAGCAGCCTGAGAGGCCTCCAGCTGCTGTCCCATCACTGCTGGGCCAAGCCCAGCATCCCCAAGCCCCTCAATGTCAGGAAATCAAGGACTGCATTTGATATTCCTGTTTTAATAACAGTGGAGGGAGCGCTGAGGTCTCCCTGGGTCGTGCTTCAATCCAAAGCTGTCAGTTCTCTGCCAGCACTTAGAGCAGAGCAGCATCACACTGCTTGTAAATGATGAAAGATTGCCTAATTCTTCCCTAGTTTGCTCCCATACATCTGCAGAATGCACTGTGTGGGTGACAAGTGACAAAGAATCAAAACGTTTTAAAGTAATAGTTCATCCTGCAGGAAACCAGAGCCTCACCTGCTTGTCTTGCTGGCTCAAGGAATATGTTCCAGAGAACAGAAATAAATCAGAATTGTCAACATCCTCAGCAAGAAACATACCTCAGAAGCAGCAATAATATTGTCACACCCCTTTCCCAAATAGGTGCAGTTGCTCCTTTATGAAGGCTCTGAAGGGCTCGTTCAGTTTTAAATCTGTTTTATTAATGAGCTATTCCATGGAACAACTTGATAACATCTCCTTCCTGCCCTGTAGATGGAATAGGCAGCGAGGTACTTTGCAAAGCAGCCTCAGTCAATAGACTTCCATGGGGTTTTTTAAGCCTCATGTCAGGTGATAAATGTCTGTCCCCACTAAGCCAGACACTTCAAGGAGACTGCTTGATACTTGAAAACTGTGAAAAAATGAGTGACAACACATCAGTTGTACTTAAATTGAAGAACACAACCAAGCAGACAGAGCAGATTGTTTTTAAAGATATAACACTAAAAAAATGCCAAGCTTTTGTTTCCTGGGAGAAGAAAAGAAAGACGCTTTCTCAGTTTCTAATTATGTTGGGTCATTTTTCGATGGAAAGCATTTTGTCTGACATGGTAGGCTGTAAAGAAATAAAATGAGTGGAATTTTTCAGGTGGCAATATCCTTTTTCCAAAATAGCAAACAAAAACATTGGCAAATCAAGAACAAAAAACCCCACCCCTTAGTAGCTAGAGTACATCTGTGTAATGCAACAGAAAAATTGATGGAGTAATTTTTACAAAGTCTCCATGATCCTGTAGAATAATGAATTCTTTGGATACTCTGCTTAATGCACGAATACAGCTGAAGAATTGACAACAATAATTTTAAAAGGGCATGGAGGGAAAGGGAAGGGAGTATTCATTCAAGCTAAAAAATAAATTTAACCTGAGCTATGTTTATTTCCCACGTATTTTTGGGGGTCATATCACAATCAGCTCTCAAAAATCACATATTAATTTTGAATGCAAGAAATCTGATTCCTGTCAGTTTAACAAAAATACGTGAACAATCTTAACTACCAAACTAGGGCAGGACAAAGCTACACCCATCAACCAGCTCCAACACAGTCTTACCCCTGTCAGGATTTCACGTTACCCTTTTGGCTTAAGCAGGGTTTAAGAGATCCTGATTGGTTTCACTGTTGTAATTAGGCTAACCTGCAAATTTAAAGGTGGACCATTATTTCTTCAGCTCTCCAATAATGACCCTTAGCATTACCACAATCCACAGAATGCACCATAGGTAAAAACCTGTGGCTGGTTATTCTGGATTTTAATGTGCCTCCACTTGATTGTTCAATTTCAGTGCTTCACTGGCTGCCTAATTGCATTACCAAGGCTGTCAATAACCATAGCATCACCAAATACAGCAAAGCACTTCTTGAAAACACACTTCATAACTTGTAATTAATTGACTTTGTGAAAATTCTTTAGATTTCTTGATTTTACGAAGCTCATCTTCAGACTGCTCCATTTCTGTAGGTCCCAACACCTTGTCTGCTTTCCAACCATTCATGTGTTCTTGCAGATAAATTTCAATGCTGCAGATGCCAGTAGCTTGGTCTTGTTCAGACCATACCAAGAGCAGCCTGAAAAGCTGTATGCTTTTCCATTAAAAAGTTTGTGTGCTTGCTTAAGAAATTAGCAGCACTAATTAAATCAATATTTTACTGATCCTTCCCCAAAGACTTTCTCTTCTAATTCAAGCATTCATGTCTCACTGTCCAGGCTGGGTTTCTGCTCCAGTTGCAGGGTGCACTGAGTGGATCTGCACAGATCCCTCAGACAAATTCATGGCTTCTTCCATTTGCAGAAGTAATGAGTGCCTTTGCTGGACAGACTTACAATAAAAATGAAATACTGATGGGAATTTAAACAGCACCACTTTATCCTTAAATACTTCTGTTTATTAAGGGCTGCTGCAGAGAGGGCCCTGAACTCCAAGACAACAAAACCCACATGTGGTCTAATCAGCCTGGGACCAGGAAAAAGAGAGATAACCACATCATGCAGTCATCTTGTGCAAACTAATCAGATCTGCTGCCACTGATTGGATTTGGTGCACTGCAGCTGAAACCAGACACGAGGCTCACAGACTGGAGCTGCTGAGGGATGGAGCAGCAGCATGGACTGGGGCAGGAGGCAGCACCTCTTGTCCAGGACAGCTGAGGCTCAGGATGCTGCATTAAAAGACAAGAAGCTCTTTAGCTGGGTACTTCGGTCAACAAAAGTCAAACCAGACCTGGGAATTCCATGAGAGAGGTAAAGCTGAAGGTGATATCTGCTGTTGACATCCCTCACCTTCTCAAAAGAGCTTCATTTATGGTAGGGAAAGATGCTGAAAGACAATTCAGACAGAACTGAATAACTACATGGAGAAAGAAATAAGGGGCCAATAAGGAACAGGCAGTAATAGAAACCATTAGTCACCAGAAGTGGAATGAAGGTACATTAGTTATGTCTTGCAGAGATAACAAAGGCACTGAGATGGGTGGTGTGTACAAAAAGAGAGGGGGGAAAGGTTCTTCAGCTGCACATTTCTTCAAGACAGACATCAAAGAAATAATTTTTCCCTCTCCCTATTAGACATAAGATAAATTACATTGTGAAAGTAAGAAAAATAATTTGCTTCAAATATCAATAGGAACACAATGTTGATCTCAGAGGGGAAAAAAGCAGGTGAAATAATGGAAATAGAGGACAAAGGAGGAGAGGATATTTTTACAATTGAAGAATGGGGAAAAAAATGCAGAGCACATTAAATCCAGGAATCTAGGCATAAAATTACAGACCCAGTAGTGATTTGGCTGCCTTTTTCTTCCTTCTAAATTACCAAAATTATGGACAGCTTCATGTGTAGAGACTTACAGTGTAAGCACTTACATTTAGGTGGGAAGAGGGCGAGGAGAATGATCTGGACAATTTCTACATGGCTGTTCAACTGACTCCAGTGTGCCACAACAGTTTTCATCCCTCAGATAAAAAGCTGCAGGTTTCCATTCTAAGGAGAACTTTGATAAACACTGGACCAAGCACGGTGGGTTCATATTCTGTCACTGGGTGCTGATATCACAAAATCATTTTACATTGCCCATTGATATTTTTATCTTTTTTAAAGTCAATTAAACTGAGACATAAAAAGTAAATTGCCAAAAGTAGGTGCTGGAGCTGCACTAGCAAGCATTTATAGCTGTACTGAAAACATTGACCACTGATTTTAGGAAGAAAGTCAGATATGTTGCCAAGTCAGGCTGTAGTGTCTCCTGCAAGCAAATCTGGAGAATTCTTTTTCTTATTGTTGCTGTTCTTTGATAATTATTTGAGGGTTTTGGTTGGTTTTTGGTTTTTTGTGTTGCTTTGTTTTTTAAAAAAGCGTTAAGCACTGGGCCAAAGCAAGTGTTTCTCAAATAAAAGCAGGGCACATTTTTATGCTGGACAACTTCCATTGTAGAAGGTCATTTCTATATAAAAGGAAAAAAAAAAAGCTTGAAGAAAATCAGAGAAGAATGAAGTTAACAACCAATAGTGTATTTGAAGACAATATTGAGGTCTCTCTGAATTGCTTGGTTACTCAGATCTTCCTCTTCTTGTTTTCCCATTTAAGCAAAGTAAAATAGATGTGGTTGCTGGCACTCACGGAGCTGCTCCCTTCCATCACCCCAACTGAAATGCACTTAAGCAACAGGAGGAGTATTCACATGAAATTTTACTGGCATCAGCTAGTTTTGGATGGATAGATGATCCAGCAGTAGATAAACAGGGATTTTTGCAGTCACATCAAGAAGGCAGTTTTAGTGGCTGTTACACCTTTAGCATTAAGTATTTTTTTTAAGCCCTTACAAGAGAATACTGAAGATACAAAATTCCAATGTAGATGGATGTCATAAGCAGCCATGGGCTTTTTTTTTTTTTTTTGGTTTTGAACATAAATTTTTACCTAAAGTTCATGAAAAACGTGACTGATCTACACATTGATATCCAACTGCTGTACTTCATGCATACCTGTATTGCAATTCCTCTACTCAATTATGAGATCATGACCTCTGTATACTTTTACCGTGAAAAATTAAATAGATTAAAGCCAAAAAGACAACTTAGACTGTCTCAAGCAAGCTTTCCCTCTTCCCAGTCTGGATAAGCAGCAGTGACAGCTTTGCTACAGTGGCATTCACAACTGGCCTCAGGCAGTACGGTTTGTGATCGCTGCAGTTGATGTGCTAGATTTAACCTGAGATATGAGAAGTTAAAATAAACAGGGTGTGATGGAACTGACAAAATGGGCATCTGGAAAAGAACACAATGATCATGCTAAAAAAAAAAAAAAGAAAAAGAAGAAGAGGATACTATCCAACACAAACCTTCGAAGACTGTGTTTTTCAAGAAACATGCATTGATAGATTTTAGCTTTACTGGCTACATTATTTACTGGTATTGAATCAGAGCTCCAATATTTATAATTAGGTTCAGCTCTGACTGGAACTCTCTGAATCCAGCCATTCCTATCAATGTTTCCTCTGTACAGTGTATAACTAAAACTCAAAATATATTTTTTAAATACTATAACTGCCTGGAAATTCCCACAACAGGTAAACCCTGCTTCTGTTTCAGCTTTAGCCACATGCTCAGTTGGCAGTTCTGGATTTTTTCCTGCTTTAAAACTTGTATTCCACCAAAGTCCTGTTAAGACAGCACAAAGCTCAGTCAAAAGGACCATAGGTTAGGAATTACTGCCATTTCCAGCCTGAAAGTCTTCACATGAGAATCACTTGGGAAGTCCTTTTTACTGGGGCTGTCATTGCCACACTTGAGGAGTTCTGGTGGAAAAGTTGCTTCTAAAAAGTATCATCTTTACAAACCCACGTGTCCCAAGTGTGGGACAATGATGGCCAGATTGGGACCAGCTGATGCCTTTTTACTTGATCTGCATTTTCCTAGCTCAAGGTGATGCTCTGTTACTCACAGTGATGATTCAGAGATCACATATATTGTGAAAACTGTGAATTCAGGAGGTCAAGGGCAAGAGATCTGAGCAGGAAAAATGAGCAAATAAGTCTATGAAAATAATATTCAGAGATATATAGTTACACATTCAGAGATCACAAACACTTTTCCATTTCTTTTCTTCCAGCTGGCCACATTGTTGGTTAAATGAAGCTGTGCATAAAGATCAGTTATGAAGGATGCTAGAGACAAGGAGTATTAGCCCAGGAAGAGAATCTTAATAAATTGCAAGTGCAATTTATTTTATATTAAAATTTAATCAGATTAATTTATTTCTTATACTGTATGCTAACAACTTGGGCACATAGTCCCTCCCCTGATATTACTGTCACTCTCATAATGCCACTTGATTTATGTGATATTAACCAGCAGTTGCAAGACAGACACAGAGTTGCAACTGTCTCCAAAATTCTTATTAAGAGAACTGTATCATTTTTCAATTGTGCTGTAAAATTTCTATCAGACATTTTACAGCTCAAGTCTTAGAGCTAAAACACAGGCAATGGATTCTTTAGTTACTTGCTTCATCTGCTGTAGTAAAGGAAGCAATAAAAAGAGCAGGCACATAGACAAAGCCACTTCCTTTCAATATTTGTCTGAATTTATTTGACATCACCTCCTTTAATACCAGATGGAGTTTGGCCTTATGACCAATTAAGATAAGAGAAAGAAAGGACTCCCCATCATGCAGGCACACGGGGCTCTCCAGAGCTGTAGCTCCAGGCTCCTGAGGAAGGTCAGGGTGGAAAGGGACTGAGCTTCAGCACAGCCAGTGCTGAAAGGGGAGAAACTGCTGGAGGGGAGGATTCTGCAAAAGGAAACGCCAAGAAACCTTTTGCTTCTCAGATGCTGTCACAGGAAGGTCAGCCACATCCAGGCTTTGGAGCTCTCTCAAGAAAGATAAATCCTGACCTCGAGAAAGGGAGGCAGCAGTGTTGGGATTGGTTCCCAAGCCACGAGCCTCGTGTGCAAATCCTGAGCCACATCCCACACTACAGCAGCATGGTTTAATGCCAGCACAAACACCCAGCAGTGACAACAGGCTCCAGAATGGGAGGAAGAGAGTTTGTCCTTTCAGCCAGACCCAAATGGAGAGAAGCACTGCTGGCAGCGCCACACCTGAGCATTCCCAAGGAATACACAGTTTCCTCAGGCATCCAAAGGTAGCAAGTGTACTCCCTGAGCTGGGGAGTTTCTCCATGTTTTTCCCAATCTATCTCTGTGCCACCTACCCCCCAAACCTGCACTGGCACTTGGCAGCTCACCCCTATGAGCCAACTGGATGTCACCAGGGCCACAATCCCATTAATGCTTCCACTGGAGAACTGGCACGAGAGAATTGCCTGCCCAAAACTCAGAGGAAAATGTTCAAGAGGAGCAGTGTTTGTATCTCTGGTAGGTGGGTGTTTTCATCTCTCTTCAGTGCAGATCCAACCATCCTTTTACACTGGATCCCTAGCCAATGCTGCAGCTTGTCATGGTTCCATCCAAGACAGCAAACCCCTACACAGCCAACCACTCACTTCCCCTCTTGGGCTGGGAAGAGGCTTTGACAGGTAAAATAAAGAAAACTTGTGGGTTGAATTAAAAACAGCTTCATAACTTGCATAAAATTATTATTAATAATAATGATAATCATAATTGCAACGAAAAGAAAAATAGCAGAGAGGTAAAGAAGTTCCAAGAAAAACAAGAAATGCAAGTGAAAACAATTGCTTACCATGCACTAACTGATGCCTAGCCCCTGAGCAGCAGCCCCTGGACAGCTCTCCCACTAATTTATTTGCTGAGCACAACTCAGCATGGTTTGGGTATCCCTTAGGTCAGGTGGGGTCAGCTTTCCCCAGCTCTGTCCTCTCCCAGTTTCTTGTATCCCTCCAGCCTCTATACTGGTAGGGAGGGGTGAAAAGCTGAAAAATCCTTGATTTTTACCCTAAACACTTAATGTAAGCCCTGCTCAGTAACAACTGAAACATCCCTTTGTCACCAACATTGCTATCATGCTAAGTCCAAAGCACACACTGTACTGGCTACTAGGAAGAAAATTAATTCTATCCCTGCTGAACCCAGGACATCACTACAGTTTGCAAACGAATTGCAGGAGTGCATTCATGTTAATCACACAATTGCCAATAGAAAAGGCACTGAAAGTTTTTAAAAGTTGTAAGGAATATCTCATTCTTCTTCTTGCTCAACAACATCTTCATCCCTAAGTACCTACAGTGATCTGCAGGGTAACTCATGCACTGCACATGGAAATATCCCTGTCCCATGTACCTTCAGCAGAGATACAGACTTTGTTTCAGCTGCAGGTAAGAGTTTATTTCACTTCAGGGGTTACAAACAACCTGCTCAAGCTCCAGCCACAGGGTAGCACCACAATTCTTTGTTTAAAAAAAAAAAGCCCTGGTTGCAAATGAGAGGAGAAAAATACATACCAATTAATTAATTACCCAATTAATAACCCAAAATGACTCTGACAAATGAGACCTTCCTGTGCATTATGGTGCATGAGCAAAGATCCCTTCCCAGCACAAGTGGCACCACTGTCCCTGAGCTCTCTGAGCATTTGCCAGGACAAGAGCACAGCTCCAAGCAGGACCTCCCTTCCTTCATCTCATAACTATCTGTCACAAGTCACTGTAAAATAAAATACCCTGACCCAGGAGAATGAAGCCAGCAAGGGCATTTATCCATCCTTTATATTGGCAGCTGAAGATAAGACATTATAGAAATGACCTAGCAAATATTTAACCCACATCCAGCTGCTTGAATGGCACCCTCAGCCAAGGCTGCTCCTCCTTCCACTTGTCTCCAGGTGTTACTATTTGCTCATGTTCAGTCCTAAATCAGAAGGTGCCAAAATAAAACCCTCAAGAAAAAAAAAAATTAAAAAAAAAGAAGGCAGAAAGGAAAATGCTAAATGCCAAGGACTACACCTGCAATTCTGAATTTACAATTTCCTTCCCTGTGGCAAGGCAACAAACTCATCAGCTCTCTTTCCCAACTCAAGGGTCAGTTGGCTGATTCCATACCATCTTTAATTTAACATCAATCCAACAGCCAGCTGATCTGCCCCCACTGACACTGCATGCCCTCATGATACCACCACAGGGCTGTCCCAGCTTGGGGAGAGCTAAGGCTGTGTAAAGCCCCCCAGAGTCACCATATGGCTGTGGCAGTGCAAGCCCCCCCATCCCAGCTGTCCCCACACAAGTTCCTGCCCCAGACTAAAGAGAGCACGTTCAGCTTTCTGGTTAAGGGTGTTCATTTTCCATGGATGCTGGAAAAAGCCAGAATTTGTCACATGGGAGGCTGACATACAGAAGGATGTGTTCATGCCTATCACTTCCAGTTTGGATTTCCACTCCCAGATCCAGAGCATCCACAGGGAAGATCAGCACTGATATTTTTTCCCATTCTATCATCCAGAAAAGCTGTCACCCGGACAGGGAAGTGACCCATTCAACAGTTTTAAGGCTGACTTGGATGCACGATGCCCTACCCACATTTCAACAAAGAAAGGGAGCAGGGGGTTTTTCCAGGTGCCCTTTTCATCACACTGCATGGATTCAGCGGGAATCTGGCAGATAAATTCAGTAAAACTGGCTCTGGCCTCAGTGGGGCTTCATCAGCTGCTGAGAAATTTCATGAAGGCAGCATATTATAAAAGCATGGCTGTTATTAAAAGTAAGTAGATTTGTCTGAGAGTAAGCACATATTTCATGACAACACAGCACTATTTAAAGAACATTTTCTTCCTTGCCCTCCTTCAGAAGAAGGGTATTATTTGTTTTATAATGTAGCTCAAAATACCTTTTTAAAATCCATAAGATACTATGGAAGCTGACAGGTTCACGATGAATAGCTTCTCCTCCAGATTAATTTCTGTTTTATTCCCTAAGTGAAGCACAAAGCAGCGAGATTTACACAAAAATGTAGTTAAAAGTAGATGCTTTTAAAATGAGCATTGTTGTCATGCACACCTCTGAAGGAACTGGAAGTCTGCTTTCTAAATATGGACAAGTGAAATATAAAAAAACCCCAAAACAAAACCTGAATGTATCAGGAACATTTATGAAGATGTAATTATGAATTACATTTATGAATATGTAATTAAAAACCGGTGGGTGGCACCCCTGCTTTCCAAACTAAAATAACAGAAGAAATTACGTCAGGTTGTGGACTTATACTTGCACTCTCAAGTATTTTAATTTTATTTTTTTTAATGAAGGTTGGTTTCAAGTCATATTTGGCCAAACTTTTTAAAACACAACAATAAAATCACCACATCACACTTTATAAACTGTATTTGAAGACACCACTTACCCCCTCCTCCTTAAAATTAAAAACATTAATAATTAGAACAGAGAAACTGCATCTTTACCTCACAGTGAATTTTTGCCATGGAGTACCATAAAACTCCTGAAACACAGAGCCTAAGGAGAAATGCTGAGGTTCCTATAGCATACACTACAGTTTTATTAACCTGAGTTGCCAAATCCTGAGAAGATGGAGTTCAGGACAACTTTGGTTGTGCTGGTGTCCAAACTATTTTTAAACACTTCTTCATTTGATGATCAAGTGCTCATTCTTTTATTAATCTTGTTGCTAACAATATTATCAATCTTTATCAAGCCTTATTGATACTGCAGCAATAAGACAATCTTAATGTTTATTATTAATTTTAGAGGGATAATGAAATCTCTAACAAGCTATAGGGATGAAGAGATCCTTCCTCAAAAGTCCTTCTCTGAAAAGGTCATTCTTATCAGCAACTCTTCCATATACTTAAAACTGATTGTGGCATTCAGCAAGTTTCATTTTTTCAGCTAAATTATTCAACACCTGTAGGAAGCCATCCTGAAAGCTTCTTACACAGCATGAGACGAAGCACAAGTGGTGCAGGGACGAGTATTTGAAATGGCAAAGTTACTAAGGCATCTGAAAACCCAGCCAAAATTAGAGCCAGAAAGAAAAACAGCTGGCTAAACTCAAGGAAAAGTCAAGAGAAGCAGGCAGTGAGAAGACAAACAGACTCCAAGCAATGTGTAGTATTTTCAAGGGCACCTCTCCTCAACACTGATAAATCACTTTCCTTATAGATTTTTTTTTTTTTGTCATCCTGCTTGCTGCTTATTTAATGCCTATGCATGAAAGGGTGCAGCTTTTTGGATGCTGACCCCTTTCAGCATCACTCCCCCACCTTGGCCCTGCAGGAATTATTGCTGCTGTATTCCCACTCCTCGAGGAGCAAGGGCACTCATCCAAAACCTTTCCAGTGGTAACTCAGCAGCCCTTGTGTCTGGGCAAGCCCGGGGTTGATCCACTACCAGTATTCACTAGAGAATGGCTTTCTCTGTGCCCAACTCTTGGCAACTTTCTGCACAACTCTGGATTTCAGGGCGGCTCTGGGCTGGTGAAACATTCCAACTCCTGCAGAAAGTGCCATGGATGTGAGGGATGATGCCCTGACAGCAGCTGTACCCAGAACATGGGACCTGCTTCATGGAGAGGAAATACCACCAGGGAAGAAGGTCATCAGAAATAAACAACACTTTTGCCAAGAAAACAAAACAAGGCCCAATATTTATAATTAATAGCTCAACCTCCTTTCCATTAGATTTTTAACTACAGCAGTGCCACCAAAAGCAAACCATCAAACAAGAAAATCTTCTCCAAACAACTAGCAAAAGGCAGCCAAATCCACTGCCAAATCTCCAGGTATACAAAAACACAAAATCAAACTCTGTGCCAGCTTGTGTCATGTTATCTCAACAACGGGAAAAGAATTCCATACCTAGACATATTAAATTTTCAGATCTCACTAAGCAAGCACAAGAGATTTCCGCAGCATTTTCGTGTTGCTGTCATATTTGCATCAACTTCCTTTTGAAGTTCCTGTGAGAAAACGCAGAGATAAAAGATCAACTGATGTTCTTGTGCAAAACACAGAAGTGCAGATAAGTGAGGATTACCAGGCTTACATTTGGCTTTGCAGGAAAGCACAGTATATGAAACTTCTGGAAATACCAGTTAGGTTGTCAAAGGCAGGACTATAACTATTGTAATCAGACTTTTACAGGTTATCTGAAGAAAATATGTCACAATAAAATGCAGTGCATGGTAACAAAAATAATGCAAATGTGTACCCACCTTTAAACAAACCAAAAAACCAACCAATTTTGAATCCATATCCTAAACCAAAGAGATTATGTCTAAAAGTTTGAGCAGAAAACTCATTTTCCTCAAAAGAATAATAACCTTTACTAAGAAAATTGATGTGTTGCATTTATTTTTATCAGCTGATCTCTGCAATGCCTTCCTAAACTCCATAATACAATTATGAGCTTCCACATTAGAAGTGAAAAGATGATTGGATGTTTTAACCTTCCAGAAATGAGAAAGTAAAGAAACTTTTTCATTAAAGATAAAATTTGACAACCTGAAATTATTTAATTTTTACATCAACATTTCACATTATGTTTCAGCAATATTTTTCTTTATCATTTATGCTTTAATATCCAAATGCAAAATATATTACCAGCAAATAATTAACTGGATCAAAAATATGCAAACTACTAGCAAATTTTTAAGTGTAAAACTAAGAATCATTTCACATTCCTCAAAGTAAAAAATGCAGTCCAGAATTAATACTGCATTTTATTTTCTTTTTAAAAAGTTCTAAATAGAAGTTATGTTTTAAAAGACAAAAGTCACATATCATTAAACAGTTAAATATTTGAATTTCCTTAAATAATTGAGTTAAGCTTATCAGGTTTCAGCTGATATACTAGAAAAATAATTTTGTACCAAATGTTCATCTGTGGAAAAGAAAAATAAGAAATGCTTTCTTCATTATTTAAAATAGATTTTATAGTCTTTAGAAAACTGGATTTGTGCAGTTTGTTGAATGTGTACATTGAATTTTTATAGCACACAAGCACACAGATACTTCTGTGTTTCAGCATTGCAGCAGCCCTCTTGTTAGAGGGTAGAAATGAGCCCAGACACAGACTCCTTGTTTATCACAGCATGAAAAGGGCCCTGCTTTATTCCTCTTTCCAGCTCAGCCATCCTGACTCCAACCATTCCCTGACTCTGGCTGCAGCAGCTCCTGCTGGAGGTTTCCCCTGCAGCCTCTGCCTGCTGGTTATTCCCTGCTGAACTCTGCCTGCAGGGATCAGTGTGCAGACTGTGACTGCAGGCTTTGACCCAGCTAGACTGTGACTGCAGGTTCCAGCAACAGGCTCTGACTGCACACCCACACTGACCTCACTGCAGGGATTCTCTCTGCCCAGGAGCCTGCTTCTTTCATGATTCCTCCTCAGCAGCCAACCCAATCCCTTTTATCACCCTTACCTTTATTGGGTACAGCTGTGTCTCATCAGGGGCCAGCTAGTATTGTGTAATTAACATAGCTGTGACTGATCAGGGGCCAGGTCACCTGTATTCCCTTCCCCTACATTTCACCTCTGATGGAGAGGAGCTGTGGGAGGTAGAATAGAGTATCCTGGAGGGGGACAGCTTGGGGTATTCATGGGCACAGCTGGAAGCAGAAGACACTGAAGATCCTTGTAAGATTTCTTACAAAACTTTGGAGACCTAAGACTGTCTAACACTTCAGAAGTTTTGCTACCACCTTGCCTTCCTGTTTCAGTGCTTTGTCAGGAGTGTCTCAAAGGTGCTCCAGGGCAGAAGCTGTGTCGGTTCCAAGTGGATCTGCCAGATGTAACCCACACCTTATCCATCAGCACAAACTACTGCTGCAATGCCCCACTGGATCAAATCCCTCAGAGCAGTTTCTAATTACAGTGCAAGGAAATAAACAGATTAACCCCCCCACAGCAGCAAAGCCTGCCCTGTTTTCTGTGACCTGCCTGCTCTGACAGCTCAGAGTTCAGCTCTCAGGAGCGCTCCCACCACCTCCTCCCATCCTCTGCTGTGCCCCTGAGCCCACTCTCCATCTATTCCATCAGCACTGCCCCTGCTGCCTGCACATCTTTCCCCACAGCACATCACTCACACAGCATCTCCTCTGTCTCACTTCCAGATCACTCCTGCTTACCCTGAGGCAGGCCAACCATCCCCAGTGTGATGACACTGTTCTTTCCTGAGCTTTTTCCACCCCAGCTATCCCCACTCTGCTGTTCTCTTTGGTGTTCAGGCACAAGAGTGTCCCCTACACAAATCACAGCTTCCCAGCTCCACTGACCCTGCTAGGTCCAGGTTTCTGAGCTGTATTTCTGCTCAGACCACACAGGTCCTGCAGAGCAGAACAGCTGACAGCTCTGCTGCACTGCCTTGACTCACAACAGATCTGCTAAGCCACCTTGTCTGAAAATTGACTGCCTCAGAACCTGGCTGTTCTTTACTGATTCTTCTCTACTCTTTTGCCAAAAGGCTTAAGCCAGCTGTGAGACCTGCCTGCAGAGAACATGCCCTGGGCAGTGGCTCACTTCCCTCCACTCCCTCGCCCCAGGGGTCAAACTGCAAATACAGTGACAACAAAGTTCAGCCCAACACTATTAACAGGTGCTTTCCCAGTGTCTCTGGAGAAAAAGGGGGGAAAAAAAAGGAAAAAAGATGGAATAAACCCAAAATCTATATACTGCTACCGTACAGCCAGAAAGCTGATGAGCCTCACTACAAGGAAAAGCAAAGGGAGGGAGGGGAGCAAGCACTAAAATGGAAAATAATCATCAACTATCTTTCTTCTATCTTAAAAACCACTTTATCATTAAAATATTTATAACAAAACAGAGGTTTTTAGAAAACAAATGTCTTTTAAGAAAGAAATGCCCTGTCTTCTCAGGTATAACAACAGCAATACCCAAAATTTTAAAGGAATTTGTAGAGAGGTAAGAGAAGACTGGGGATGCTGACACACATAGATCCCAAATCCCATGCTTTATGGGAATTTATCCTGATGCACTACAGACTTAGACACGATTTTACATGGCAGGTTAAACCTTAGGCCTGCTTGGAGCTCTGGCTCCAAATGTAGCACTGTTATCAAATGGTGCAACCAGCCATGGGAGTGTTTGGAAACAGACACTTCACTTGAACACTTTTCCAAATTTCAGCAGAACACAAGCACTGAAATGAAGAACAGTCCCCAGTGCACTTGAGTGTCTCTTGGGTTAGAGTGGGCAAGAAGTGACTGCAGCAGGCTGGTTCACTCTTAGCAGGTAGAAAAGGAAGCTGCCTTTCCAAACTATCACTGCAGCAGTATCCAAGAATCTTGTTCCAAATGTGGGGAAGAGATGCTTTGGATGAGTGATTTCCAAAGGCCATCGAACCTGAAGTGACCTGGCATGCTTAAAAGGAGACCAAATCTGCTTTATCCTCCTCACTACTCTTGTGGCAAGATGGGAAAGTATTTCCAGTGCCAAACATTGTCTGGGGAGCTCCCATGGTGGCCCTGCAAGGCACAAGGCAGGGCTATGCCCAGCTCTCAGCATCCCTTTGGGTGAGCAGAGCCTTACCAAGAGAGGAGGACAGCCCAGCCTACCAGGACAGCCTCCAACAGAGGCTGTCTCTCCTAGGACACAGCCCAGCATGGAAAGGTGTCACACAGACCGTCTGGAAATTGCTCATTGCCTCAAGTTCAGCAGGAGAGATGCAATGGAGGATGCCAGTGGTGCAAGCTGCTCTGTTTCCTTTCCCTCCATTAAGCTATCAAATGCCAAGCTATCAGCTGCTGCTGGTTTAGGGTATTCTTTCTCTGACATTTTCAGTGAGAGATACAGTTTTTAGCTGCAGTTATCACAGATTTTTATGCTTGTAAAACACCATTTTAGGTTACTCTCTCCTTTGACATGTTTATTAAAAGGTAGGATGCTTACGTTCCCTCTTTGCTCTCAGTGCCACTCAAAGAACCAAGGCAGGCAAACGTGTGAACTGCAAGCAAAATTACAAATTTAAAATAATAAAAGGTAAGGAAATTCAGAGTCTCTCAGTCCTTTTAAAGGCACTCATATTTCTGCACTGAAAAAGAGCCACTCATGAGGGACATTGACAGATGTCATTTATAGGTATAATCTGCAAGTCTCACACTTAAATTTCATAGCATTTTAAACACCAAATGATAATACTGCAGTGAAAATGCTCTTACAGATGGTTTCCTGTACCTAAGAGCAGTCTGTGGATAATGTTAATTGCATTACTTGATTCCTTAACAGAGAACTTCATTTCACTACCTCAAATACCTCTGCACTTTAAATATCTGCATACAACTGCACAGAAGAATTCAAGACACTCTGAGAGAGTAATGTTGGCACCTCTAACCTTTTTGGAGGTCCTCCTACAGCTATTAATTTGTTCATTATTTCCTTTTTTTTAAAAAAATAGTGATGTTGACATTTGTATATTAAAATGTTTAAATATTAAACCTCACTTTCCATCCATAATCGGAGAAAATAGACATACACAAGCTAAAGTTTTCAAGGATAAAAGATACACCAAGCTCAGAACACATCTGTCCTGCTCACTGAATGAAGCCAGGTCCTCTGGGATGAGGCAGAAAGTGATAAATTCAGGGTCCAGAGCTGAAAACACAACAATAATATTAAGTACTCAGATCTGAAAACACAATGGTCTTTTTCAAAGAGCTTTCTGAAATGCACATTTTCTCTGCTTTCTTTTTCTAAAAATATTCCCCATTATTCTTACAATACGAGGCTAATGACAGTAAGAATAATTTTCTCAGAGGGAGAATAATGTTTCAGTTTCTAAGTTTTTCGAATCTATGCACGAATAAAAATAGATTTTTTTTCAAACAAAGCCCTTTAACATCAAACATATCAAGATAATGAAGGAATCAAGAAATTCTGTCTCCTTCTATCAGTCTTCATTTAACCACAGAAATCAAGCATTTCATTTATTCCTTGGGAAACTACTAAAAGGTATTAAAAAGCTGTTGTTACTATTTGCTGTTGGCACACTGAAGGCATTAAAGTTTCCACCACATTGCCAGAGATGCATTTATTGAGGAAACCTTGACTGCCATACTCAAGAGGGATATTCACATCACCACAGAATGGGAATATTTCACCCCAGAAGCCTCCAGTGATTAAACCCCCTGCTTTAGAAGTGACTACAGTGACAAGTGTTTGGGCATTTGCCCAAATAAAGCCAAGAATTCACCACTGGAATTCACACTCTGAATGATAATTTGTGAGACTGAAGATCGCAGTAATCCACAAGATCAGTTATTTTAATTTTATTAAAGGGGGGGAAGAAGCTCAATAAGCCTAAAAGGTGAGTAACCTGATGCCCTCAAAACCATTACACCTGTGGAATAAAACCATGTTAATAAGAGAAATTTCCCAAAACTTTCACCTTTCTTTGAGGAGTATTTTTTTACCAGTTATTCCAAAAAATAGATATTTTCTTGGCATTTTTTGGTTGGTTGGTTGGTTGGGTTTTGGTTGGGGTTTTGGGTTTTGGGTTTTTTGAGGGTTTTTTTTGGTTGGTGTTTTTGCTTGTTTGTGGAGTTTTTTTGTTGGCTTTTTGTTGTTTTGGTTTGAGGGTTTTTTGTGGTTTTTGTTTTGGTGTGATTTTTTTGTTTGGTTGGGGTTTTTTTTCTTTTTGTTTGTTTGGGATTTTTTGTTTGTTTGGGGTTTATTCTTTGTTTTGTTTGTTTGTTGGGGTTTTTGTTTGGTTGGGGTTTTTTCTTTGTTTTATTTTGTTGTTTCTTTGAGGGTTTTGTTTGTTTGAGGTTTTTTTCTTTGTTTTTGTTTGTTTAGGGTTTTTCTGCTTGTTTGTTTTGTAGGGGTTTGGGTTTGATTTGTTTTTTAGAGATTGTTTTTGTCTCACAGGTCTGCCATTCCTGAAAATACACTGAATTCAACAAAAAGGATGGAGGGAATTTCCCTTGGGTGTCACTCTACAGTCTGCAGACCAAAGGAACATCACCACAAGGAGCAGCTGTAGGGTCAGACCCACTCAGACTACCAAAAAACCAACATCCCCCACAGAATGTTTTGCACAGGCACTCTGCCATCAGGCCAAGGTACCACAGGGAGCTGACAAAGCTCCTTTACTGGCCAGAGAGATTCTCAGGGGCAGGGTTGGAGCAAACCTATCATTACCTTGCACCTCCATGAACCAACTACTCCATCCACAGCAAGTGTCCATTCAAGACATAAACCAGGGATCCTGGGCTTTGCAGGAGGAATTCTGAGCACAGACATCACTGACCTGCTCAGAACCATTCAGGTGAGCCTTGTGCCTTCCAGGCAGCTCCAGCAGCAGGTAAGAAGGGTGCTGGCACCCAGCAAAGGCTACAGTTCCTCCCATCATAGCAGAAAGGTCACACAAACAGTCCATAGCCATGGCACTAAATCCTTTCCCTGCAACAAAGAAGATTTTTGGTTTGTTTTTCTGACCTTTAACCAGCTAAAAAAACACCCCAATTCAGCAATTTGCTTGCAGTTAATGAACCAGCTCCATGCATACTTCAAGCAGCAAATCACACCAAGAGCACAGCACTCAGCACAAACACAAGCTGAAGATGGTAGCTGAGATCCAAAGCAGCAGAAAAAGAAGTGTTTATTCCCAAACAGCACCAAAATACTTCTTTGGTGCTCCCTGAGCCCTGGAGCAGCCTGTGCTGCTGGAACTGCTGCAAGGAGGCTGCAGCCCCCATCAGAGCCAGTGACCCCAGAGCCTGGTGCAGCCAGTGACAACAGCAGGGTCAGGGGCTGTGGGCAGCCACATCTGGGGGTTTGTGGAGCTTCTCACCACAAAGATTTTGAGACTTCCAAGCATGACTGCTTGTTTGCCTCCCCAGCTTTTTGGTAGCTTTTGTAATAAAATCAAATAGAAGCCATTTGCAATTAGTAGAGAAATTTTAAAGCGGTTATCAGGACTGAGATGTTTTGTACAATGCTGTGAGTTGTCCAGGATATTATTTAATTATTATTAAATACATACATTTATATATGAATTTTGNTCAGGATATTATTTAACTATTACTAAATACATTTTATTATTAATTATTATTAAACACATACATTTATATATGAATTTTGACCCTAAAAAAAATACTTTAATCCTGGTGAGAAATCCACAAATATCCTGTGTTTTAGCAGAGGCAGCTGATTCCACTGCCAGTGTCACCCTGCTGTGACTCTCCTCCCACCCACTTTAGCTCTGCCATTTCCTTCAGGGACAAGGGCAGACTGAATGGCCATTTTCAGTGAAACTACAGCCAAAGGCACCGTACCACCAGCATTACAAAACTCCCCTCTGGAAGCACTGCCCAATTCTTTCAACCTCTTTTCCTTCTTTATAGATCAGCTTGTATGAAGTTATTTGAAAATTAACGTTTGTGGGGTTTTTTGTAAGCACAGCTTTTCTGTCTCTTTATAATGTGTACAGCTTTCCTGTGTTGCTACTCAATGGTTCAAACAGTGAAATCTTCTTCTGGGGCAGATGGATTTTTTGGGGACAACTATGGGGACCACTCCAAAAACTTCTGGAAAGATAAAAATTCCTTCACAGCATGCAACTTCTGTTCTAGAAGATCTATTTAAGAAGCGTGTAGTAACTGGCATTTAAATACTGGTTTGGGAAAAGTATATATAGAAAAAAAATTAAAATCACAACTTGCTGGTCTTTTAGTTCTACTTAACCATAAACCTTTTCCCTAAAAAACAGACGATATTTCATCAAATTCCACAAAAACATTAAGAGCTGTAATGTTTGTGTTGATAAAAATGCAGGAAATAAAGCAATGGGAAATCAATACTATGTTTCTGCAAAAATAGTCAGAGTAATACAAATTCAAAATTCTTCAGCAGGTAAATATACATATTTGATCTGATTAAAACCTGCAAGTTTATCTTCAGGCAAGTAAGTTGGATGGGAGTTTTAGGTTTTTCACAAGTGTGTGAAAAAGATCTTCATAAAAATAATTTTCTGTGTTCTCAGTTTTGAAGATACAAAGTGCCAACATACAAATGCAAGTATTTCCAAAACAAAGGTGATACTCAATTTTACACAAGACATTAAAAGAACCATAGAATTTAGACATCCTTTTAGAATCATGGAATGGTTTGGGTTGAAAGGCACCTTAATGCTTATCCCATTCCACCTGTGGGCAGGGACACCTTCCACTATCCCAGGTTGCTCCAAGCCCTTCCAGCCTGGCTTTGGACACTTCCAGGGATGGTGCAGCCACAGCTTCTCTGGGAAACCTGTGCCATGGCCTCAGCACCCTCACAGCCAAGAATTTCTTCCCAATATCTGACCTAATTTCTCCTCTTTCATTTTGAACCCAGTATCACAGAAGTTTATCTGCAGTTTATTATATTATGTGTGTGTGGTTTAGGATGGAAAATGTGCCAAAGGGAAATGGGTAAGTGCAGTTTCTGGGTTGTATGGAAATGGGCAATACAGCACTGGAACAAATCCTGATGCTTTCAGATTTACACCTCCATTTCTGTATCTAATTAGGACAGATAAGCACCCACACTTCTCTAACTGCTTTACCCTCTAAAAACGTCTTTGTAACATTTTCTTTTTCAAATTTAGTAAATCAGAGCGGTATTTCTTGCCATCAGCTCTCCAGTTCAGAAGGCAGGATCAAAGGCTGCATACAAGATGGTCAGTATTTAAAAAGCTATTAAGATCCTATCCACTCACTTTTATAAGCACTCAGTGAGGATATAAAGGCTTCATTTTTCACAACCTTCCCCCTGGGACAACAGGTTTCATCAGCATGAGGTGCCAGGGAATAGCTTCATGACTTAAAGTAAGAAGAGCAAAAGACAAGCATCCAAAGATGTGGAAACTCCCTAAAATGCTGTAATACTTTGTGAAAAGCAGGAATGTAGGAAAGTAGAGGTAAGGAAGGACATGGATGGGGAGCTTGTACTACTGGGACAGTGCTTATGATTACAACTGTGAGCACCAGGACCCACCAGAGTGAGGGCTATACCTCCCATTAAACACTATTAAATTTTAAAGAGCCACCATTAATGCTGCAGGCCAGGTTCCTCTGACAGAACAGCCCTGCTTATCTCCAGTTTCCATCTTTCCCTGGCATCCATTACTGAAAATGTTACCGAGCGAAATGGATCTTCTCCCTGACATCTGTCATGGTCCCAGCATGTGCAGAGCAAATGCCACAAAGGGAAAGAGAACAAAAGAAAATCAGGAGACCACAACAGCATTTCTTGTAATGATGCTGTTCAAAGCCCTTATCTCCTGTTTTTTTAGATATTTTCTTATAAGTGAATGTGGCAGAATAGTAGCTCTGTGTGGTATAAATACGCTTTTAATACTTGTGTAGTTGTATGTAGGGGGACTACGGGAGCAGCCTTTAGAATAAACACTGAAAAATTCCTCCTCAATTAGTATAACAGCATCTGCCTATTTTACAGCTTCAGAATTTGAAGATTTGGCTAAGGTTTTGCTAAGCACAGAGAAATGAGCTGGTAGCCAGCAAGCACACTATGCCCACCCCCTGTACATGCCTCTCCTCTGCTGGAGCAAGGAGGACTCAGACTCCTCACTCTAAAGTTTATCACTCTTCTCTCTTTTCCTTTTAAGAAAGGTGCTTTTCAGATAATTTTCCATCTCCGTGATGGAGATTTCATTTCACACCTAAAAGAAACACCGCAATTACAAAACATATGCAAGGTCAATAGTGATGAGCACTGTGCAGGGAAGCACAACACAAAGTAGAAAAGCACCAAAATCAGATAATTTATTCTTTAGGCATTACAGAATTTGAGTCCTAACATGAGGCAGACCTCTGAGACTTCTTGTAATTACATCCTTTCTTCTCCCTAAATAATTATCTTTTGACTAAAATGTATTTTTCTTTATTCTCCCTTTACTTATACATACATGCTCCCCTGATAGGGATGTGTTATTGAGCTGTGGATCAACTGCAGCCAGTGGAAGCAGTGAACTAAATAAACATGAAAAATATGAACCCTGATGGAGCAACATCCTAAATTTGAGGGTGTCTTCATGACACTGTCCAATAAAGAGAAGAAACACGTGAAAAATTGCTTTAAAGAACTTTAACTCATCCATGACTATGAGTTTTGTTGCAAAGAATCAGAACTAACATTCATTACTATAAATCTGAGGGACAAATGGCCAAGTATGAGTATTCCATGGGATTTTTTTTTTTTCTCTAGATGCAGGAAACTGAAGAACTAACCCCAATCTGCACTGCACAGTTGTGCAAGCACTGAACCTGCTGGGCAGAACTGTGAGGATGAATCCTCTGAAAGAGCTGGTGATGCTGCTTTGCTGCAGCAGGTCATTAAAGCAAACACATTCCTGTTCTTCAGGCACTCCAGCAGTGCCTCTGAATGCTTATGCAAGCCCAAAGTTAGGACATGCATAAATACTCATCTTGAATTCATGTTACAGCTGGTTTTTATTGTGCCAGAGGTACTTTTAAGCTCCCTGTGCTAGAATTGGGCCACAACAGAAAGACGTTTAACTATTTTTATTTTTACTGTCAGCGTTTAACTATTGCTATGATCATCTTGTGCCTCCTGAGTAAAATAACAATAAGCTTCAGCCATCAGATACCAGCCACTAGAATCTCAAGTACCAGAACCCACTCCAAGAGGCATTTCTATTTTTCAGCATCCTTGTTCTGATCTTGAGCTATGAAGCAATCTAATATTCTCCAGAAAGAAAGTGATATTTTCTGTGACTATTGTACTAGCAGGTTCTCCACTGCAGGTGAAGGGATTGCATTTCACTCTAAAACTCCTTGACCTTCATTAGTGCTTCAGGGAGCTTGGAAGCCAGATGGAATAACAAAAAATTCAATAAAATACACTAGTTCATATCTTTCTGGTTTTCTGAAACAACAGGGAAAATAATAGCCATCAGGACTAAAGATTAATTTGAAATTAAATGCTTGCAGGCAAATAGATATGATAATTGCATTAAACCATATACTGCTTGTTTTTAAAAGGGACATGAAATCTTATAATTAAATCAACATCTAGATCATATTTTAAGTTATATTATTCTAGCTAAACTATTTGAAAATAACTTTGCAAATAACCCAGGGAGTCATTAGATATTGCAATTTAATCAGCACTTAATTTTGACATTTAAAAAAAAATAGACAAAGGCTTAAAATAAGATTTTTAGACATTCATAGACCAATAAAATATTCATGGGTATTATGATCATGGAGGTTTTCATACCTACCTGCTGTAATTTGTTATACCAAGTCTCAGGACTGTCATACAGTGTATGTGTCATGTAGATTTACTGGAGAAATCAGTTTACAGGCACAGATAGAACAGTGCACCCGGAATGAGTGAGTAAAGCCCTGTGAGATTATCATGGACACCTAAGGGTGGAAAAGACCTCCAAAATCATCAAATAATGTCTCTGCAAGTGTTTTACTCCAGACCACCTTTTGATACCCCCTTTCTATTTATACAGCACTTTACTTGGCACGTTATTAAACCAATTGCATTAAAACGACACAGTTTTGCCCCAGTTTAGACTGAATATTAAGACAGATCTGGAATCTGTAACTACAGCTTAAAAGTGTTCCTTGACTTGATGGGAAACAAGGGGAAGAGGACAATTTATGTCACTAGCAACAAATCTCTGCAAACCCAGAAGCTAAAACACTCCCACTAGCATATTCCGTAGATACACATATTTATGTGTATATATAAATGTGTTTAAGAACCTATAACACATTTTTAAACTACTTGGCAAAATCCAGAGATGTACATTTACCAAAGTTGTACTTTCTACTTAGGAAATTTAAAATTTTTATTAGGCAATTCTATGAACATCATCCATGCCATTTCAAATATCCCCTTTTCAGGAGCACTCAAACATAAGAGACGTACATAATTCTTTAAGGAGAGTAATTACACCTAATTGGTTTTACTTTCTTATTATGGGTGTTTCCAGGAGCACAACCACCCTACTGCCTGAAAAAATCCCCATCCTGTTAGTTCCATGGATCACCTGCCCTAAGCCCACATGACACAAGGCTTTCCTAGTCTGTCTAAAGAGAATATATAAAGTTCCTGTTGTCCAAACACAAATGAGGCTCTTCTTTTTGCCCCTAAACTGTGGGATTACAAATTGTTTTACAGGATTTTTTTAATACCACCCATTACAGATTCCTTGCATTTAAAGGCATAACTTTCCCTAAGAGCTCTTGGTTGCACATGAGTAACAAAGATTTTGGAAGTTGCAGCATTCTTAACTTGTCTGACTTAGAGATGTCAAAACCAATCACACTCTGCTGTTATTTTGAAGCCATCTCAATAAAGAGAAAGATGTTTGTTAAAAGATAGAGCAGTTTAAAACCCTGTGTTAAAACAGCAATTTTAAAGCACATTTTTCATCTCATGCATCTGTTTTATACTAGGCTGGCCAAGTTTTTAAGACTCAGAAATGTACATTAACTCATGGCTTTTTTTAATGTCCTTACCCACATTAACCTAATTCTTCGTGCTTCTACTTGGCTGCAACAGCTTTTTTTAGAGTTGTTGTGTGCTCATTAGCTCCATTTCAGATATTTCTGTTGAGAAATGCAAGGAACATTTCAGAGGGTAGTGCACAGAAATCCAGGTTTTAATTTGGAATTTTAAAAGAAAACATTCTTTAAAGTTCTTTGGACTCTTCTCAGGCTATTTAGGGCTCAAACCACAGCTCTCCTTTAACAAGTATGAAGATGTGGGTTCTTGGGCAGAATTAGAATGGAAAAATTATGTGCAAAATTCATCATTTGTACAAATTCACGAATTAATCTGCACTTTCACTTAGGTCTGGGCTTGGGAAGATTGCATGTTAAAAAAAAAAGGTTGAAAAAAATGGCAGAAAAGTCTTTGATTTTTATGTTTAATGAGGGAATAAGAGCACCCAATTTAAAAACCAGATATATACATATGTGTATGTATAAATATGGCAAACTTGCTAAAGTAGTGATATATAAAGACCCACTTTCCATCAACTTGTACACAAAACTCCATAAAGGCAAGATCATTCCTCGTTCCTTGCTATAAATTTGACATTAATTATTTTTTATTATTGGCCTGGTTAGATATTCTAGTGTTTGCATGCAGAAGAGCAGAAATTTGCATACAAATAAAAGCTGTGTAGTCATATTTTGTTCTAATTTCCCATACACGTCCCTAAACAGCCCAGGATATATAAATTACAGCATCATTTAGCTAACAATCTATGATGGCTACGTGTAATAACATAACCTGCCCAGGATTTAATTAAGCAAGTTCAAAACATGGAAATTAGAAGTAAGGAGCCACTAGAGAAGGATAAATTTAAAGAGCTGGCCTCCATTTTTGAGCTTTTATGATTTTATTACCTTTACTAAGAGTGAGGGAATATGCAAACAGAGAGGATAAACACTTACTGTTTATCTTATTTTTTTTTTTCTTTCCAAGACAGAAGAAAAAAGACTTTGCTCTTAGTGCCCCATCCTCTTTAGTGCTTTTGGAGAGGAGTTGAATTTTCATTCCACCAATGGCAGGGGTGAAATCTGTCTAGAAAGAATGTTAAAATTCCCTTTCTACTCTCTCCAAGCATGTGGTGGCTGAGTATGGAGAGACAGAGCACAGTGATGCCATCTGGCAGTGCATGAGGCTCTATAGACTGTAAACATCACAAAATTGAGACTGCACACGGGAAATATTCTCTTCTTCTCACCTTTATGTAGCACAGGATGAGCAGAAAAGCTTCCTTTAACAGCAAACCTGGTGTTTTTCAGTGCCTGTGTTCCATTTCTCTGTGTAAAACAGCTAAATGTGAATTTACTTTACCTTAAAAAGGAACAACCACATATCCTTTTATTAGAGAAAACCCCATGTTGTCTCAGGTCTGAAATTGCCACAAGAGCAGTTGTTCTGATGTTACATGGGATGGTTTTGATGTTTATGATGTCGGGTCACGGTTGACACAGCAAGATCTACCTCTATTGTGTCCCCACAGCAAGACACCCTTTTTCAGTAGCTCAGAGGGAAAAATGAAAGACAACAATTTTACCTACTTTTTTTAAAAGCTAACAATCTTTACACCCACTGCATTTAATTAGCTACTCCTAGGAGCTGACATTTTCTTCAAATTATCCAATCATTTATTGGCTGGGGTTGTTTAACTACGTGAGTTTTGGGAGTTTGGTTTGGTTCCCCACCACCACTACCACCACCACCACCCCATTGTATTTTAATCTTGTGGGGCAATATTCCTTTAAGCCTTGCAAAAGGAAGTGATCAGTGAGAAGATGCTTTGAAATTCCTCTCACACAGCTAGAGCTCGTCATCTGTTGCAGATATTTAATTCCTTCCCACTATTACATCAGGAGTCACGAGTTTGGGTGCCTGCTACAACCTGAGGTACTTGAGGTGAGGTAGAACAAGACTCCTCTTCATAACATTTTGCTACAGTGGAAAAAAAAATTGATTTTTTTTTTATTATTAGTTTCTGCCAATCATTTTGATAGCAAACCTTTCTTTAACACACCAGAACAAAACAAAACTCAGGAACTGTTCCTCAAAACAGGCCACACAACGTTGGCTTGTTGGGGGTTTTCCCAAGTAACTGAGTTAATTGGGGTTCTGTTCTCAGGCTACTAAAAGGACAAAAGTCTTTCTTGGAACTTATGCCAAGGAAAGGTTCTGCAGAGATTTTCATGGAATTTAGCAGTTATTTCTCTTTTAACTCTTGAATAAAAAGGATTTGTCACTGTTGTTCAGACCATCGAAATAAAAGAGGAAAGAGCTTGTGTGTGTAGGAAAACACATAAAACTACCATCAAGAAAGTCAATTAACCTCCACAGCTCCTGATTAATAACTAGAGATCAAGCACTCTGTAGGTTTACAAAGTTTGCTCGTGTGATACCTCATCTGCTTTCTGAGTGTTGGTTTTCAACTGGCACTTTATTTCCTGATTTTTCTAATCCACATTGCCAGGAGGCTGGAGTGATTTTGCAATTGGGAGGACAGCTTTCCTCTCAGGTACTTTCAGAATCTATTCCAAAATCTCTGGGGTATCCCTTGCTACACACAGATTTCTAGGGGCAGATGCATCATCTACAACATATACTGAACTTTAATAAAGAGCAAAATGCAGTGGGATTATAGATTGTAGATCTCTTAATTTCTCAATATATCAGCTTCAGATTGAGCTTGTGAACAGCTGTTGATTGATACAACAAACAAAGTGGTTTTATTTATCACATAAATCAGCCAGGCCTTTTTTACATCCAGAAAACCGTGATGATGCCAAATGCTCTCCATCATGCTCAGACTGGCACTGGGGATGAAATGTTCTGTAAACTCACAGAATAATGACAGGGTAAGTGTCCCAAGGAGACACATCAGGAGTTACTAAGATTTCACTGATAAAACTGTGCAATGATGAAACAATCCAAAACAGTTATTTCTGAGCAAATAATGTGTAAGAGGGTCTACAATTCATTTGAGGCTTATTTTTCAAATTGGCTTTAATTTTTTTTTCCATTTTTTGTTCCACTTTGTTCCATAAAATTTTATTTCCTATCCCATGTTCTATCCATATAGTACAACAACATAAGACCCTTCTTCTAGACAGTATTTCTTACAATAGAAGGACATAAAGCTATTTGTGGAAAGAAGAAAAAAAAAAATATTTCAAACGTGAAGAATCTGCATTCATTTTCCACAAACAAACAAAAGGGCTTGATTAAAAAAAAATGCAGAATAGTAAATCTCATAAAAATGTATAAAGAGATATATAGATGGCTATAAACAGCACACTAGTATTGCAGTATTTACATTAAAAGTTCTTTCCAGTATTCTCTGTAATTCATAAATTTCCTTTGCTATAGGAAAAGATCTCCATTGTCACTTATTATTTTGAAAAAATCAGAAATACTGCAACTGCAGGAACATGTAAAAATGTCTGGGACTACTCTGCATTTTCATAATTTCAATTTTGGTCCACAAAGAGGGAAAAAAAACCCATCATTTTTCAAACCCTTCAGCATCTGTTTATGGAGTTAGAATTTAATATAACAATTGTCATCTGATCCACTTGTAATTTGGATGCATATCTTAAGGAAAATACATGGATAGGACATCTGGAGATGCTAATTTAATTCCTTAAGTTCAATTTTTGTCTGGACCAAAATAATCTGATCTTTTCAACAGAAGCACTAAGGAGCTCAACAAATTTTTGGGGTTTTTTAGATTCAAAAACATATGTTTAGTTCATAAGAATATTTACATATTTATGGCCTTTCTTTCTCTATGTTCTTAAAAAGAAATCATCTCAGTAATTCCAGAAAGGCCAAGGAATAGAAGGTATTTCTTCTACCATAGCTCAGCTTAAATAGCAGAAATGCTAGCTCTGAGGTTTATGGTGCAGAGTTGCAAACTAACAAACTGCATTATCCAGAATTCTGGTTTTCCTCTTTCAAACCCCATTTCTGGGTTCTTTTTCCTTTCCTCACCACCTTTGAAAGCAGGGAGGACACCCTCAAGGCACACAGCAAAGCAACTCACAATTCTGCACAGCTCCACTCCTTTCCCAAGCACCAAATTCACCCAGGTTTCATGCTCACCCTCATCACAACAGAGATAATCCTGTTTGCATCGTCATTTCCCATGACTTTATAATAAATGTCTCATTCCATAGGTGAACCAGGACTCCATCGATTTCCTGGCTGTTTGGTTTTTTTTATTTGTGGGACATTTCACTCAAAGCCCTAAACGGTATTTACAGAGTTCATACAGCTCTGTTATTTGTGTGTTTCGTGACTTACATGAAATTAAATCAGAGATGCTCCCAGACAACCAGGAACCACCAGTTTGGCTAAGAGCAGCTAATGCTCACCAGAAAGGCAGTGCACCAAGAGGATGTGCAGACTCCTTTCACCAACAAGATCCTCACAACACAGCCCTTCCCTGCTTCCTTCTGCCCCTCCAATTCCTCTTACAGCTAGAATGGGTAAGTGCTCCTGAAGTTAAGGATTTTGGGAAATACCAGGGAAGCAGAGCATGCTGATATCAAAAAGCTACAAAAACTTGACTGGAGCTTTGAGCAACCTAGTGAGAGGTGTCTGTGGCAGAGGGTTGGGATGAGCTTTAAAATCCCTTCCAACACAAACTCCTCCATGGTTCTCTAACAGATCTGTGCAGCTGCAGCCTTGGGCAGGAGGAGTGCAGAGCAAGCCTCACATGGACCTGCTATTGGCACCTGATTTGGAGAGGAGCTGCAGGTGTTGAGAAATGGACCAGAAAAGCAGGGACACTGGTTTGGGAAGGGAGCAGATTAAATAAGAGAGATGCTTGGGATTGCAGGTACAGGATGTGACTCAAATTGACAGGCGGGTGTCAGACCCTCACCTGGCTGGCACAGGGCTGTGTTTTAGAAACTCCAGACTGTTAGGAAGAGGTGATGAACCACCACTCCTTCCTGCAGCTTGTCTTGCTGGAATATCTCAGCCATGTTGATATCCTGTCTGCATGGAAACTTCCACAGCATCCCCAAACCCAGTGTGCTGAGAACAGGGCTGTCTATCTCCCTTACTCAGGGCTTGTATATTTGCTCTTTTGCTTCATACACTCAGTAAAAAGGGAAGGAAAGGGAGAATGTTGTTCTCAAAAGCTCATAGTGACAAGAAATGTCTCACAGTGTCCAAACACATTTGCTCAAAATACTTCCCACATCTCCAACAGGGAACAGAAAAGATTATGCAGGAAAATAGGACAGGATCTCCTTTCTTCCCTAACACACTCACCTTTTTTTTCTTTTTTTCTCTTTTTTTCTTTTTTTCCTGGCTATCAGCAGTTACAGGCTTGAACTTTATCAGTGCTGCTGTGTAATATCTGTTTCCATACGGATGCACTTCACAGGGAATCACAGCTGCTCGGATCCATTCTGTAAATCCCGTGTTCCTTGTAGGGAACAGAGATTTGGTTTGGCTCAAATGGCAGCAATCAGAGGGCTTTCAGCAGAAAGATCTGACCCTGTCTTCCTTAACATAAACCAGCAGTAATGCAGTAATCTGACAGGGTAAGATATATTTCATAAATCAAGAGCTAAATGCCCTCATTTCTTCTGCCTGCTGAACCCGAGGTGAGATCCTGGCTGTACTGAATTTAATAGCAATACTCTCATTGACTTTGGTTGGTCCAGATTTTCACTCACTAAAGCCACAGGGGTTTTAAAACACTTTTTGACATACAGAGAAAAGCAAAAATAACTTATTTGGCTTTTTGTTTTACAGCAATTCTGGGCACTATTCTATATTTTCTTAGAATCAATTATAGTCTCCTCTATTTCCCTTGACTATTGACTATTTTGTGATTGATGTATTATTCCAAGTAATATATAAAGCCTTATACCTATTTATTGACAACATGCTAAGTTAGGTACCTTACAAGCAATTTTCCATCTTGAAAAGCCAAGTGCTAACAGTGAACTCCAGACATCTCAGTACCACAGGCTGCTATCATTTCGAACATAAATGTACATATTAATCAGCTAATCACTAATCCCTGAAACCTCTAACTGCAATATTGGCAGATCTCCTTAAAACCTATTTCCAAGCTTGCATGCCTGTTGTGTTTGCCTAAGGAATCATCCATCACATAAATGGCTAGTTAGTGAAATGAACTAATTAGCAAAGAAGTTAAATGGAGAAATAAAGCTCAAGCTCAGGACTACTGAACTGTTGTCATCCTCTTCCATCCAAAGCCACCCAGAAGGGCTTACACTTAAGAAATACTGCTGCATTTTGAAATGTGGTGAAACATGTACCATTTAATCCCTCTTCTATCATGCTGAAAAACCATTACATTTACTGTAATAAAATATAAGTAGTACAGCACCAAATACAGCTGTCCCTGTCTGAGCCCCCCTTTCCCCTTGCTTTCCACTTGAAACCCTTGATTTGCTTTTTAAGATCAAGTTAAGAACTATTCTTCTGCATGCTTTGGAACTATGTTATTAATTTATTATTGATCTGTACCTTTTGGACTCACAGATCTTTAGATGTTTAATTTCTGTTAATGTTTGTCCCAACTTTTCTGCAATATCCAGTGGGTATATACAAAATTTAAACTCCCTCAATATTTTGACCCATAATGTTTTAAGGAAAACTTGGAGTCAGATTAACATTTTAAGCTAAAACCAGTGATACAGTCACTTCCATTTCCACTTGTGTTAATAAATGAGAGTATCTCAGTGGAAGCAGTAGGAAACAGATGCACACTTTGTCAAAGTGTGAAGCTCAATGATTTGGGTGATAACATATGCATATGCGTGTATATATATCTAGATATAACTGAATAACAACATTTTTAACCTCCAATACTCCAATTTCTTTATATAGCAATCACTATGGTTTGGGGGTTTTTTTCCACGTATAAAAATGACAGAATTACTGGAGGGAAAAAAAAAATGACTGAAAGGATCACAGAGTAAGCTTACAACAGGACCCAGAACTGAACCTCTTCCTCCCAAATTTCAGTCCAAACCACTGTGAGCCACAAACTCTGGGAAAAACATGGTGTTCCCATGGAGCATTGGAACTGAAAATAGACACACACACACAAATTCTGTAAGAGGATAAATGATAAATTTATGTTCTGAGACCTGAGCAGTTTATCTCTGATTTACTTCACAGTGCATCAAATGTGTTAATGGTGTTTTAACTGACAGGATGTGGGAGTTACAATAACACTGCCCAGCATTTAGCTTGCTAATGGCTTCTTAATTACAAAAGGGTATTAAGGCTTTGTGGGAAGCTGCACCCTCATGCTCATGGCCCCTTTTATCCAACTTGAGCTTTTCAGTATTGATTGTTTTAATTTCACCATTATTTTGTCCAGCCCTATCTTTGACAATTCCTCAATTCCTTATTTTGAGTCTCAGCTACAGTGTTGACATTCATACTAATCAGTCCCTTCTGGCATCTGCAGTGTCAGCTTGGAGCTGATTCAGGAAAAGCCATCAAATCACAAGACTACAGTTTCTGTAATTTTCTGCTATTTAGGATGCATGTAACTCAGCTTCTGAGCTTTAAAGATGCATCTGTAAGGCCTCACGCTGTCGTTTCGAGGGAAAAATACAAACCTCAAACCACATTTGTGTTCCTGATACACAAAAAAATTCTGTTTCCTCCCATTTCTTCTTCATGGCAGTGATAAAGGAAAACTTCAAAGTTCAAAAGAGGTAAAAGGGTGATCTTGGTTCCTCTGATTTAATACCTTGTCTCTAGCCAGTCTGCTTTGTGGGCCACTATCATCTGATACAGATCTCTTTATCAAAACAGCATGTCCTGCTTGGACTCTCTCAATCTCCCCTTTCCTCATGATCACAGACTGGTTTGGGTTGGAAGGGGCCTTAAAGCTCACTTAGTGCCAACCCCCCTGCCATGGGCAGCGACATCTTCCACTGTCCCAGGTTGTTCCAAGCCCTGTCCCACCTGGCCTGGAACATTTCCAGTGATCCAGGGGCAGCCACAGCTTCTCTGGACAGCCTGTGCCAGGACCTCAGCATCCTCACAGGGGAGAATTTCTTCCTAATACCTCATATAAATCTACTCACTTTCAGTTTAAAACTATTCCTCCTTGCCTTGTCACTTCAGACCCTTTCCCAAAGTCCCTTTCCAGCTCTCTTGGAGCCCCTTCAGGCACTGGGAGGTGCTCTAAGCTCTGCCCAAAGCCTGCTCTTCTCCAGGATGACCAACCCTAACTCTCAGCCTGTTAATCAGAAATACCTCAACCCATGTGAACTAGTCTGCTACAAAAGCATGGTAAGAATCACAAAATACAATAACCACCTTAAATATCTATTTCTTCTATCCAGGACACAGATAGGATCACAGGTAACACTAAGAGTAGCATATTCAAATTCTTAAAACCAGTAAAAAAAGCAAAATCAAGAGAGAGTTTTTATTTTCCTTTGATCTTCCACACTGACAGAATTCAGAAACCAGCAATAACAATATCTCAGCTGTCAAATATAACAAAAGGTCCTGTTTACTTAGCAAGGCCCAGACTATCAAAGGCAATCAAGGCTCTGCTTCCCAAACAGAAGTGGTTTGCAAACCAGCCCAACAAAAGCTCTAGCTCAAGGTGAGTTGCTGTGCCCAGCACATAAAATTGAACAAGCTCCATCCTCAGCATTCCAGGTCTGTACATGGGTCAAAATACTCCCATTTCCCCCAGGGAGTTTTGATTTTCAGCTCTTGTCATACATAGCTCACTGCTGATTGCCCTCTAATTACCTCAACTCTGCATCCAACAAAGCAAATTTACTGCTCTGCCTAAGACGTGCAAACCCAACAGTTTTCACTGCTTTTACTTCTTTGCATGGTTCTGACTCTGCTTTTTTTGTGCTGCTGTAGCAAAGGTTACAGCATTCTGCAGTCACTTATTCCTAGAGCATATCCAAGGAGGTTACACGAGGCAATGATTTATTGTCCTAATCCTTTGTCCAACAAGGGATGACTACAAGGACAGAAAGTTCTCTGCTGATGATTAGAAGACCAAACCTACTGCAGGTGAAATTCAGATTGTGCTCACCATCACAACTGATTTCAGAGTGTTCTTGGAGTGCATTTCCATCAGGTTATGGAATTCCATAGATTGAAAGTTTGTACTTCAGACTAAACTTTTATGTTAGTCTTATATTATGTTATCACACTGGTGCAAATCAAGACCTTACCAGGAGCAGTTCCCAAGCAAAAGAATCTGTAGGACAATTGTTTAAATTAATGATACCTTTGTACAACAATAAAGATGACATGGAACAAATTCAAGCCAAAAAAAAAAACCCTATTCAAATGCCAGTGCTCTATAAAGAAAGAACGAACTCTTGGTAAGATCAAGTCACACCAGAAAACAAACCAAATCATATTCCTGGAGTGCCAGAGCACATATTGGAGATTTTATTTTACCTGTAATATGTGCAAGTTAGAGGACTGAATGGATGGTGTTCAAGAGATGCTTAAAATTTCTCATCTCACTTAACTGACTTTCCCATACAAGACAGGCAGTCTGTGTGACTGGGAGGGGTTTGCTGAGATTTCTGCTTAGGTTTAAACTAAGAAGGTGCCACTGCATTATCACAAAGCCTGAACAGAAAACTTCACTGACATTTTGGCAGATTTTTTAAACATAAATGAACTAAATACCACAGCAAGGACAGCTCATCTGGGTCTGTCAGCAGCAGAATTTGATGAGAGCAGCAAACTGTTCTTATGGGGAAAAGGAGTTTTCTGCAGAGCTCTTATCCTCAAGGTAATACAGGCCTTGCTATTTTAGAAGTCTTGAATAAGAGGCCAAAGATTTTTTTTTTTCATATTCCATTAAGGCAAATTCAGATTAGCAGCACTATAAAATATATTGAGTTTTTGTTAACTTTGCTGACTTAGGCTAAAGGAATTGCATTTGTTCCTAACACCTTGACATGGTTATGGCCAGCCTAACAAAGAACTGCATTCTCTGTGGCAGCAGCATCTTTCCTTAGGCATTTTTGAAAATTCTGTTTTGATCCTAAGTATGGAAATTTGCATCCTGTCAAGAAGGGTTGGAACCAGTAAAGAATATGGCTCCCACAGAGCTTCCTAGACAGGAATTTTTCGATATCTGTACTCTGCTAATTCTTTAATATCTGTATTAACACACCTATTTTTACTCCTCTCAGGTTCCACTACAGAAAAACGCAAGGAATGTCAGAGAGATATTCCAGAACATTTCCTATTGAATCCAATAGTGCTCCCTATTAGATATCAACCCATTCTGCTGACACCTGGCTGTTATGAACAATGCAACATGCTATTGTGACTGTCACTCAGCCATCCTCCTGCTTATAATGCTGCATGTCAAATGCTGAATGATGCAGGGCTTCTCACAGAGATGTCATGACTCCCATGCAGGCTTCACTTTTAGTTACAGGCAGAAGGTGCACTCAGCACTCCCCTCTCCTACCAGCCTGGCAGCAACTTTGCTCAATTGTTTCATTCTCCCCACTTTTTTTGGCTCGAAATTTGTCTTCATGTAAAATTTCTGTTCTGTTGTAAACACTGAAACTCCAGCTCCAGGCACAAAGATGAGGTTGGATCTGTTCTAGGCTTCCCAAATGATTTTCTCACCATCCCTCCTAAGTCAATTTAGTGCCCATCAAATGTGCCAGATTGACTGAGATTTAGGGTTGCTCTTTATTCCTCAGGAGCTCCAGAAGAGGCAATGGCATTGCAGGCTCCTCCCTAGAGGTGCCAAACCATGTCCTGGTGGAAACTCACTCTGGGTGATTCATGTGGCATGAACACAGCATCACCACTCTTTCCTGTCAGCTGTACTGCAGTTTAGAGGAAAATAAACCATTTTTAGCACACAGGCCATACAAACAGAGCTCTGGCTGTCACTTAGCACCAAGACAGGAAACCCAGCAGAGAAAGGCCTTGTATTCCATGGCGAACTCTATGAACCAGCCTGGTCTCAGGGAGCACCCCCTGGCTCAGCCTTCCTGCATCCCCCAGCTCCAGAGAAGAGGTCATCTATTGCCATGCAAGTCGGCTTTAACACTAGGCATGTAAAACATCAGCAGGCTCAGCTTTGCTCCAGGGATTCCCAGTCTTTCCATGAGGCACCAGCATCACCTTCTACACGTGGAAGCAGCTGCAAACAGTGACTGCTGCAAAAATCTGCATGCAGCAAATCACTGCCACAGCCTGCACTGCTGAGAGAGCTTGTGCAAATCATGGGGAGCAAAACAAGCTTTGCTTAATGCAGGCTACTCCATCATCTGTTTTACACCAAAGCCTTCATGTTACACCTCACTTAGTCTGTCTCCTCTTGCTCACAAAGAGAAGCAAAGAGAGGAGAGGATCATGGAGAGGTGCTGCAGCAGAACCAGATGGTCCAACTCTCCCAAGCCTTGGCATTGTGTCTCTTCCCATAACTTTGGTATTTTTATCTCCTCCCGCCCCCCTTGGTCCCATCTGCACCTTCCTCTTTCTCTGTGTCTGTCACGTTGTTTCTCAGTTCAGCTTCCCCAGGAAGAGATGCTTATGCTGCCATGCTCCTCACAGTGAACCCAGCAGACAAAGGAATGGGACTCCTCTGGATTCCAGGACAATATGCTTGAGGGGAGCAGAGATTTCCCAAGATTGCTTCCTGGTAAGGGCAAAGCTCTGTGCTTGAGGTCCATGGAGGGGCCTGTGCAGAGGTCCCACCACTGCTCACAGGCATTGAAGGTGCACAGAAATAGCCCTGAAGGAGCTTCTGGCCATTCCCCAGGCACTTTGAAAGTGGTTTTGCACAGTTTATATTTTTGTTCTCCACCTGTTCCCTGCTCTTGTTCCCAGCCTGGCTGGATCTTGTCTCTCATTGTCACTGCCAATCCCCTCCTGTATAGCCCCTTCTCACACATCTACCAAAAACAAAGGGCAGAGCAGAGGGAATTTCTTTCTCTTTGCTCTTGTCCACCATGACCCATGAAAAAGGAAACCCACATAAAGCTATTATCCCACTGCTTTCACTGCCAGCCAGGGCTGACTTCAGTGGACAGATGTTCTCTGCATCAGTTGGTGACCTGGTAGTCAGATGAAGGGCACTAAAACAACCAAATTTAGTCTTAGTTTCAGTTGCAAAGAACATTCTAAAAAAAGTTAAGCAGTGAAATAATGTTGGTTTTAGTGGCATGGCAAATAGATTTATAAAAGAGTTTGTTCATATATTCAAATATATGCTCTATATTTAAATTTAATTTCAGTGAAGTTCTGCCTTCATATGAATATCATTACTTACCAAGGATAGGACCTCTGACTCTTTAGCCTATTTATTCAGATGTAAATTAGTGTCTTGCTTTTAATCCTCCCTCTGCTTTTATGGCTTTCATTGAACAATAGGGAAGCCTACTTGTAGTTAATTTACCACCTGAAGACACTAAATAAAAGTTGCAGGGCATCATTAAATCTCTCCCTGAGAATAAAGACAGTAGGCATCCAGTCAAGGCTATGTTATTATTAAATATTTTCATCACTGAAATTAGAGTATTTATCCAAACAAACTCACCATGAGGGACTCCAACATAAACCAGCTTATTTATTGGTGAGTGCTAAGTCAGGTTGGTAGTGCTGACCCTTGTGTGATTCTCCAAAGCACATATAACATATTATTTTCACTCTCAATATCTATTATTTTAGCAAACTTCCTGGCACGTTGTCTCTGGTGTGTTACTTCCTTTACTGTCTGTCTTTTACTAAATATTCTGGTGCTCTCAAAGTGAAGTTCGAGAAGCGAAGAAAACAAATGTGTCCAAAAGGAATTATCCCATGCCCTGTGTGCTCCAGGCTGACCCCAGACCATTTCCCACAGCAGCCCCCACACTCAGCTTTGTGAGGTCAGAGCTGTTTCAGGTGCATTCTCTGCCTTTCTGGGCAGACCGGTCCCTTTGTTCCCATAAAGAACAGAGATGATATTGAGCAGAAGCCATATCAGCTGGAAGTTCCCTCTTTACACAAAATGTGAAATTTGTACTTTTTAATCCCCACTAGAGGACTTTAGGAATCCGAAACGCCTGCAGATGCCACTACTGGGGTTTTTAAGTGCAGGGTCTCTCCTGTATCTTACCTGGTCAGCTCCTGCTTGATGCTGACAATGCTCATCCTGTTAGCATGAGGGCTTGGGATGGTGATAAAGGGTCTCTTCTTTGGCTGCAAAAATGTCAGAAGATACACACTGAACAGAGCTGATTGACGAGGAGAATCTTTGGTCACCATGAGATTTTGACATTTGGAAGTTTACTTCTCTTCTAATTCATAGCATATAATATTTTTAGATGTCCCAGAAAACAGATGATCTGTACAACTTTCCCTTTGGACAAATATCAGCACACAGTTTCCAAAATTAATTTGTTCCCTCAAACCTCAGCAGCTGCTGACTGAAAAGGCTTTGTTCCTTAAAATATGATTTGGCATAACATAACCTAACAGCATACCCTAGTCTATTATTAAGGTTGAATTGTCAAATGAATTGTGTCAATGCAAATTAAGTGCTGGGTTTATATTTTTTCCCTTAGAAGAAATTTTCACCCATCTTCAAACTTCCTCATGAATTCAGAAGAGACATTCACAGAGACATTGTTGTTATTATTGTTTATGAAACATCAAAGTTGCCTGCAAAGCACTACAAGATTTTTCCAACATCTTTTTCAAGCTGAGCACAAGAAATACTGCTGAGCTCCTGGTTCTGTTATCTCAGGATCTGCTCTCTGACAGTGTGGAGAATGGCCCCATAAGAAACAAGTGCTTTCCCAGCTCATTGGATGTACAGCAAACACCAAAGATCAAGTGGCCAATAATGTGCACATCAGTCCTGAGTGATTTTTTAGTAGCCCTGGCAATCAAACATTGGTACATACGAAAATTTCTGCCAGGCTCCATATGGCTTTGTCCAAATGAGAGCAAGCACTTATCCCTTGGACTGAAGGTCAGCACAATGCAGCCAGATTATTCTGCATCTCTGGTTGGGATGAACATGTCCAAAAACTCCAGCCTGGGCTGGGTTTGTGTGATCCATGGCCAGCGACCCAGCACAAGTGTTCTGCCTGCTTTCACAGAGGCACTCACCCCTGGTGACACTGGTACAGAAGGCACAGTCCAGGTGCCACCAAATCCATTTTACTGAGCCTCTTAAAGCAGAGCAGGCCTTGCTCACACCCCTCCTGCAAATGAATGTGGGAAGCAGTGAAAGGAAGCCGGGGAGGACAGTCAGACTCTGCCGTGTCATCACTTTGCAGATGCTCTGAACATCCCACTGCATAGAGCTAAAGGACATGCCATGAGCTGGAGGAGATTTTATACCCCATGAATGTACAAAAACAGTGCTTAGGACAACCTCTTGGAGAGGGATAAAACTATGCAAGAGCATCTCAGTAATAATAGAACCATAGAATTTTACCTGGGTTGGAAGGGACCATAAAAACCATCTCATCCCACACCCTGCCATGGGAGGAACACCTTTCACTATCCCAGGTTGCTCCAAACCCATCCAACCTGGCCTTGGACATTTCCAGAGATGGGGCAGCCACAGCTTCCCTGAGCAGCCTGTGCCATGGCCTCAGCACCCTTAGAGAAAAGAATTCCTTTGCAATATCCCATCTAATCCTGCCCTCTGGCAGTGGGAAGCCATTCCCCCCCTCTCCTGTCACTCCAGGCCCTTTTAATGTGACATCCCATCCTCTTTGGCTTGGCTATCTTTCATTTTTAATGCCTTGTATAAGAGATTTTTTTGGCTTTATCTTCCTGGCTTCTAAATTAGGCTCAGCTGAAAGCCAGCACTTTCTTGACTTCTGCACTCCAAAAATTGATATTACACGTTGTCCTGTCCTGCTGTACAAAGGGGAATGGGGGAGGATTCTTTTTAACAGATTTCTTGGACAAAAATAAGAGGCAAATGCAGCAGGTTTATAACTGAGAACTGTTTATCGATAAAGGAAGATAAGTGTTCCTAAGGAAAGGATAGAAAAGGAAGCAAAGAGGAGCAAGGAAGCAAAAAGAGAGAAAGAGAAGACAGGGACAGCCCCTTGAGCACACCTATGTGCACAATTTTTCACCTCATGTATAACACATGTTGAGGCATAAACAAAAATCAGATTGGCTCCCCTCACGTGTACATCACCCCATAATTATTTATATGTATAAACTCATTCATATATATTTCTGCCATGAAAAAAATCCAAGTTTTTAAAATTTTAATACTGCTTATAGGAATATTACAATGAAAAGCGTTGAAAGGAAAACAGTCATATATAAAGAGTGGTACTTGAGCAAACTCATGCAAGCTAAAAACATGGATGTTAACACATGCCTGTATTTTGTTTGCACCAAAGCTCTGCAGATAGGACATCTACAATGGAAAGAAAAAAAATAAACATTTAGTTGACCACCTGGTGGTAGCAACAGTTTGTTTAGTTAATATAAATGACATTAATTTTACTAATACAAATTGTTAACATCCTCTATACAACCTTATTAAAAAGCATGTCTCAGCTGGATAGGATAATGGGATTGTAAAGGTGTTTATAAGAAATCTGATTTACTCATATGTTCTTATTAAAATTAGCATTTATTCTGTCATTACAGCTCCATCTATCATTGAACCTGTCCGCCTACATTTTGGTTCAGTTATTTATGACCAGTGTTTGTTATGCCAAATGTGAGTTTAAAACCTAATTTTAAACCAACTGTGACTAGATATTTTGGTCTAGTAGGAAGGCTTGGAAGCTTAAACATCACCTGGATAAATTCTCTCCACCTTATTCCCTTCAAAGACCAATGTCTTACTTGATTCTATGAAGCCCTCACATATACTGTATGTCTCAGAAATAAAAATAATAAAAAAAGTCATTACTTTACCTTTTCACTTTCTGGAATGAACAGTAATTAAACTAAGGATTTCTTAATAATGTTGTTTCACTTCTTTTTTTTTTTTTAACTAAACAAGCAAACAGTATTTATATCCACTTTTACTAGCAGGAATAATACATTTCTAAACCATTTTAATAAATAACTATTAACTCAACTTTTCCAAATGTGAACAAAAGAGAAATTCTTTTCATGAGCATAGAGCCATCACAGTCCAATTCAGTAATAACAGCAATTTCATACTGATATGAATTTGTTTAAAAGGTGACCTAGACAATGAAGCAAGTATAATTAAATTGGAAACAGCTAATTCAATAAAGTACTAATGTCAAAAGTAATAATCAGGGGAAATTTTAGTGCAACACTCATCTGCAGAAAGGATCATTTTAGAATAATGGTATGCTTATGTGAAGAAATTTAAAATATAAAATGTCTGATGACGGTTGATTGAAAAATAAAACAAAAAAAGGCTTCATGATAATAGATTTCTAAATGAGTAAAAGGAAAAGAGACACAGAATTGGTAGCATTAATATGTTGCCACTAGTTTATAAAAGAAAGAAAGCTCATTGAATTTGATTTAAATATCTGCTTCCTGGCTTGAAAGGGTTAGGTACAATTAAGTTTCACCCAACCTGAGCATTTAAAAGTGCTCTATTAAATAGGTATTACATTTTCCAGAATGCAACTGCCACTGCACAGGCATTCAGGGTACCAACCATTCCCTCTGTGCATGAGGAGGACTCAGCCAGAGCCCAAAGCTGCACTGCATCTGCCCACAACACAGAGGGCAAGTTCTCAACCTCTTCCATTTGTTTCTGCAGAAAATCAAGGCTAGCTTAATATTAATTCAGTCTCTCGATCTGCTGGCCCAGCACACTTATTGAGCTGAGGTCAGTATGAAAAGAACCCAGCAGAGCTCTACAGCAAAGGTCAAGTTCCTCTGCCCACTCTTCAACCACAAGGGTGAAGTTCACCTGGTCCAGCTCACGGTGCCATTTTCAATCGGTTTCTGACTGATGCAAGGCAGGGGAATGACATCCCACTTGACCATAAAAGGTCTCAGGCCATTCCAGTCCAAATGAAACATATGTGGCTTAAACATTTATTTTTATAAAAATCCAAAACATGCTTAGAAATACAAAAGTGAAGCTATAAAAATAATTTGCTGAGCTTCATAATAGGTTCTCTCAGAGGGAAAATCACGAGAGAGCATAAACAAACCAGACTTTTGTGCCACTGCTTACTCAGCAATACTCCCACTCATGAGATTTCTCTGATTTTGAAACGCTACCAACGGTTTTCCTAGAAAATATTAGTTCATATATGTGCACACACAGAGAAATATTCCTTTTGCACTGTCACATAGGGAACAGTCTATTTAAAGTAGCTGATCTGTAAAGAAAGATGCTACATACTTAACCTGTTCTGTGTGAGACTTGCATCAAGATGTAGTCCCAGAAGGTGAAAACAGCACCCTGTTCTAACCAAGGATCAGTATGAATTCTGCTGGTGTGAACTATATAGAGCCCACAAACACGAATCTGTTGCAGCAACCCTCTTGTTAGAGGGTAGAAATGAGCCCAGACACAGACTCCTTGTTTAGCACAGCATGAAAAGGGCCCTGCTTTATTCCTCTTTCCAGCTCAGCCATCCTGACTCCAACCATTCCCTGACTCTGGCTGCAGCAGCTCCTGCTGGAGGTTTCCCCTGCAGCCTCTGCCTGCTGGTTATTCCCTGCTGAACTCTGCCTGCAGGGATCAGTGTGCAGACTGTGACTGCAGGCTTTGACCCAGCTAGACTGTGACTGCAGGTTCCAGCAACAGGCTCTGACTGCACACCCACACGGACCTCACTGCAGGGATTCTCTCTGCCCAGGATCCTGCTTCTTTCATGATTCCTCCTCAGCAGCCAACCCATTCCCTTTTATCACCCTTATCTTATTGGGTACAGCTGTGGCTCATCAGGGGCCAGGCTGTATTGGGTAATTAACACAGCTGTTACTGATCAGGGGCCAGGTCACCTGTATTCCCTTCTCCTACAAGTATCCCTTCCCTGTTTAAAAATTAGGAAAACCCAGATGAATTCTGCCTTGCACACCACAGGTAACACCATCACCTTGGGTCTCACAGCCAGCGCTGCTGCATGGCAATGAGATGCAATTCTGTGTTCTCATGCTGAGCAGAAACACTGGCAGCTGGAAAAATCACTGCCTGACTTGTCAGCTGAGCCAGCTGCAGCTGGAAGTCCCAGAGAAGGAAAAATATGGAAGCTCACAGTCCCATTTTCCCAGAGTCACTTTTTCGGACTACAGGCACGCTGTAATTTGTCAGTCAGAGTCTCTTGGCCCAACACAGCTCTTGTTTCCCTGGAGATGAGTCTTTTAAATAGCAGTTCAAAACACCAACCAGATTGAAAGAGGAATTCAATTAAAGGGAAAAACCATCTAGTTGCACTGGGGGTCTGTGCTAGGAAAAGCTTCTGGAACATGTATTTCTGGTTTCCCGAAAAGCATGTCTGGGGTTTCTTAATTTTTTTATTTCTTATCCACTTCTTTGTCATAGGCATGGATAAACACAGCATGATATCAGCAGATAATTCAGTTATACTGATGTTTGCTATTTTTTTATTACTGGTTAAAAACTTGGATTACTGCTATTTTTCAAACTTTATGTAATTTAAACATTTGACATTTCGTATAATATTATTCCTGCTGTTTGAATGAGATACTTTTAGAGGACAACAAGGTTAAATAATAGTTAATATTAATGACTTTTTAGACCAGACTCTGCCAAAAAAACCCTGTTGGACTGGAGAGATGTTGGATCAAGAGATCTCCAGCCCACGATTCACTCTCAAAACTTCTATGAAGTATGAATTTTGAGAAAATTAGTGACTCCTTATCATGTGATGCAGCTCAAACACAATACTCTAAAAACATCATATCCATCTGCAGTTACCATTCCCAGTGAAACCTTTAAAAAGTTTGGTGTTTTTTTTTTTTTAATGAAGGAAAAGATGAATACCCTCATGCCTGAAATACACCTCTTTGGAATTTCAACACACATTAATATAAGCTCTGTTTTTCACTTCTACTCAGCTTTGCAGCCATGAACGATGGAAAGAAAACAGAAAATCCCTTCCAGGCACTATTACTTGCAGCAATGATAGGCTGTTTCAATAATTTAAATTTCAACAGCCACAAAAAAGTAAGTAATTAAAACCCTGTTTTCTTTACACTTTCAAGCACAATTTTCTTCTTTACCTGTAATGTTAGCCAACTAAATTTGGTGCCAACTTCCCAAGCAGGTGTCCAAGTGTTTCTAAAGAAACACCAAATATTTGGAAGATTTTTCCCTTCTTTGCACCAGACTCAAATGAAAAACATTGCTGTTGAGCCACCAGCTGAGTGGCACTGATCAATACAGATCATGATTTATCACTGAAAAATTAGGGAAATGTCAACTGTTCCTTCTGCATCACAACAGAGCAGATCACACAGAGGAAGGAAGCAAACTCATTGGCTTTTAAATGGTATAAACAGATATAACAGTATAACAGATAGTGTTACATGGCTTTGTTATGCCAGTATTGATGGGAAGATGAGACATAAACCTCTGTCAAAAGTGATTTCCTTCAAAGATACTGTCAAGACACCAGAAGAAAACTAATCTTGCAAAGAAAAAAACCCCCAGTATTTAATGCCATCTGAGTAACTTCTTTACATGACTGGGCTGCAGGTTTTCAAAGCAAAATTCGTACACTGGAATGTTAAAAAAAACTTTGCACAGTGCCTAGCCCAAAGCAAATTACAGATACAGGTGAGGATTTATATATTGTTCATTTTAAATTGCTGAAATGAAGTATTTGGTACCCTGAACTTCAGAGAAATTGTTATTACTTAAATGACATTGAGAAAAATTGTAGAACTATGACAACAGTCTGATGTCAGACATTTAGTAGAGAACAACATATAAAATGCCAACAATTTGTCTAGTAACTGCAATACTCTTATATTTATCACTTTAGCACAAGCAGCATAAGTTCACCCATGTGTTGTACCTGAGTTTATTAAACCAAAATTAAATGGATTAATAGTATCTGCCTTCAGCCTTTAAAAATTACCTAATTATTCTTCCTACATACTGGTCTCCAGAAACACTACTTTTATGAAGAAATTAGTTCTACTATTTTTATCATACAAAAGTATGCCAAATCATACTTGAAAACATTAAATTTACTTCAAAGCATTGTGGGGGGTGTGGTGCTTTGTTTTTAACTGAACATAAAGGATATTAGATATCTATCATGGTTAAGACCTTATAGATTTGTGAAGCAGAGCAGCAGTGACCAAACACAGTGAATGGTGGAGTAGATGACTATCACTGGTGGAACCTGATCTAACATAAGTCAAGAACTGGATGCTGTGAGAGATCTCTCCAGTGAAAACAATGGCATTTTCAGAAAGCCTTCTCCAGCAAACCTGGTCTGAATCCCCAGATAGATAGGTTTGACTCTTCATAACGCCTGTTTATTCCTATTTTTTTCCATATAAATAATACTTTTGTATTTACATATAATCTACAATTCCTAAAAGTGCCCTTCTAATCTAAAACAATCAAAGTTATTCTCTAAATTACACAGATTTATTACAAACAGAGGATCCATCTTGTTCAGCTGTGGGACGGTGCTGAGAAATGAGACAGCGCCTCTCCAGCGGACAACTGCAAGCTGAACTGGAATTAATGACCAAAAAATCCTCGTGGAAGTTTTCCTGCACAATCTTCAACTCACCAAATTTAGATGCAGGCTTGTTTGGCCTTTATTGTCTGAAAATCCACGTGGGCCTGGACATTCAGTGGCAGCTGGCTGAACCTCTGTGAGCTGAGCTAGCACCAGGATCAGCAGCTTTCCCCCAGCTGTCCGGAGAAGCACTCTCCCCCTCCTGGCAGTAATTCCCTTGGGAGTGCATTTATTCTTTCAAAAAGCACACCAAAGAGACAGCCAGTACATTACAGAGCTGCAAAAAGAAGCAATCTGTCTTAATAGCTGGGAAAGTTGTGAGCAAAAGAAAAAGCCTGGGTTTTGAGACCTCCCCCAAAATTTTTCAGCCATTCAGTGGCGCAGGGCAACTGAAATAGGTGATTGTTAACCATTATTCCAACTTCATATACAGTATGCTTTATTTTTTTTTTAAATCATGCTCTCATAAGAAAAAATAAATAAAGGACAGAGGACTGTATTGCACAAAACCTGAAGAATCTCTTTTTATCCTTACCTAAACTGATGATTTTTACAGGTAGGAAGGTGAAAGTCCTTGCAACTACAGGTTTTGACCACCTGCCTTTGTTTTATATTCTGCTGTAACATTTGAAATTGCTAGAGTTGTAATTTATTCTTGCTTTGCTCCAAATTGCTAGATGTAGCAATGTACCGACTTTTATATTAAAAAGACTTCAAATAAATGCCTAACTCCATTTGAAAAGAGTGCTTAGTTATTTTTGCCTTAAAAAAATAAAGATGGAAAAAATGCAAAACACTTAGTACTGAGATCAGCATCAATCAAGCAGAATTAAACGAATTTTCAAAGTACCACCACAAAACAGTGTGAAAAAAACCCTTCTTGTAATAGTCTTTGGAAATAAGGCAAAAAAAAAATCCTCCTGATCTATACAGGCCGAGTCTCCACTGGGTGAAGAACAGCTTTAATTAATATTTACAATTTTGGATGATTTTTACCAACCTGAACAACAGCGAGATTCAATTCTCACCTCCTCTGACATCTCAAATGTGTGCTGGGAGCATTCTGGCAGAACCCATAAGCTGTTGAACAAACATGCCCTGAGACAAGTCCTGGGAGATGTCTGTGCAGGAAAGAATCATCTTTCTCTCAGCAAAAGGACTCTCACAATGGTTTTGGGAGGAAAGGGTGTCTCTCATCATTTCTGCCCCCTCCTCTCTGCTCACATAATCCCTTTTAAATGATAAAGCTGAATCTTAACTCGTGTTGACTCAACTCATCGTGTTAGTGGATCTGAGAGGGGACCTTACCTCCCCTCAGCCTTGCCTGTCATTTTCACTAAATCTTCACTTCCTTGCACAGTAAGACTGGGCAACTTCAGAAAGGAGAAAATAATAATAAAAAAAAGAATAAAGAAAAAAACAGATAACTAACTTCAGCCTGCCTTGGATGAAGCCCAGCAGCAGCATTCTGCTTTCTGGACTATCAGGAGTTCCCTTTCATGCCCTTGGTAGACATTTCTCCCTCACATCAAAACTATTTACTTGGTTGCTTCCCAAAAACTGTTTTCTTACTCAAACTTTGGCCAGGAACAGCCCCACCCTGGCTTTTTCAGCCCTTTGAAAGCATATTTTCAGAACTGGTGAACTATACAGACCATGGGAGAGTCTCTGACTTCTTGGCTTGCAGAGGCAGAGCCCTTACACTACGTATTTTAAATAATTATTATTGAATTATTATTATTGCTATGCAATAGTCATTATTAAATTATTATTCTGTTAGGAAATAAAACCCAACAAAGCAGCCAACATCAACAGGAAAGGACAACAAAATTTGACCAAAAGGTGCTCAGTCACCAATTTGAAATAGGAAACACAGACATGTCCTTGTGTCGACAAGGGACAGGACGAGTCCTGATCCTCTGAGGAGGAATTCAAAGCAGAACACTCACTTAGGTGCCATGTGCTCCATCCTCCAGGGAAACCTCTCTCACTTCATTGAGCATAAAAGAGTCTAGACAGATTGTTTCAGGAGACAAGCCTAAAATGAGGCAGAAAGAATACCGCCCACAGGGAATTTGTTAAAATTATTGAAGATACAGACTGAAAAAAAACTCTGACTCCTCAGAAGACTTAGAATTCAATTCTGATTTCAACAGACTATTCAAAGAGAATTTATTTTTTATATATTCTCCCCACAGGAAAGGAAAAAAAAATATATTTGTGTTGCATGCTTTAAGTGTTGGATTCTTTTCCACACATAGAGTGAAAGGCAGAGGGATAAAGCACTCAAGAATTATTTAGCATTATTAAAAGTTGACAGAAAAGTTTAATATCAACTGCTTGCTAAAAAGATAAATTCTCAAGAGGTATGATGAAAAAAATGGCAAAAATAATGGCTTGCATCACCACAATTATATCTTGCTTTAAGATGCATATGCAATGAGGATTATCATTATTACTGGATAACAAAAATGACAATATAAGGAACAGTACTCCTTCTGTGATTGATAAGGAGAAAAATATGTTCTCTGTGTCCACTGTGGGATGGAGGTGGGTATGCTGGAATCTGAAAATCGTTGAAGGGAAGAGCTGCATCCCATTTGATTTATGCCTGCTCTTCTTTTTATGCGTAGCCTGGGGAGCCTCATGATGATGTGTAATGAGTCAGGGTGAAATGTGTATAAATAAATGCACTGCACAATTTGTGAAGCCTCCTTCAAGCCTTTTTTTTTTTTTAATACACTCCATCCCAAATTGCATTTTCTGGGGGAGAGATGGGAGACATCAGACAGAGCTCACGTAGTAAGAAAAATCTCCACTTGTATCCTATTTCTGTTCCTTCCTTTGGTTTTTGTTGTGGGTTTTTGGTTTTTTTTTTTCATTTTCATCTCGTTCAGAAGGAAAGCCACTGCCCAATATCTCATCCTGATGCAGTAATAACCAGGTGAGCAAAGTTCAAGATGAATACCTCTGACAGATCTCTGTGTACGAGCAAGTGGCATGCCTTCTCCTCCCCGGAGCTAGGGAACTCCATGGCATAAATAGAGTGCCAGCTTTACCAGGGAAGGATCAGACTACCATTCCCTCTTCTTTTTTTGTCTCCCCCTTGCTCCTCCAGTCATCAATTCACCTTTTTTCCCCCCACAGAATATCAGGTGTGAGAGTTCAAGCAGCTCCTTCACTGGCAAAGGAAAATGTACAATATCCTAAACAATGTTCTTCATTTATGGAAAAGAGAGTGTGAGGAACCATCCACACACCAGCGTCTCAAAAACCTAAATTCCTACTCAAGGAACAGAATGACCCTGAACCTTTTCTATACCTTTAAGTGCCCCTAATTACAAAGGGGAGCAGAACTGCAAGTTTTCTACATTATGGTAAATTTTTGTTCAACTGTAGCCAGCTAAGGTAGCCAATCCAATATTTTTTACTGTCAAATTACAGCTAATCAAAATAAATCAAGACATATTCATCCACTTCTATTTTTTGTTTTATATTTTCCCTTCCCCCAATCCTCACTCACTTAAAAGTATGAAAATGTATGGAAGATCTTTCAATCAAAACTGAGTTAAAATGTGCTGTAATTCAGCCCACCGAAAAAAATCCTTTCACCTTTACACAAGTTCAAATACAGTTCTTTACATTTATTTCTTACTATTCTAACAAATTTTCTTTTCAAATGTGTTCCCTCTAATCATGAGGAAACTTTTAATAATTTATGAGACTGAAAGAATAGTGGGTTTAAGATCCAAAAGCAGCCTTGGGCATTCAAAATAAAATAACAAAAGCTGTCACTTACACAGAGAAATGGGGGGGGTGTGCCTATATAGGCAACAGCATTTTTTTGCTATATGAAATGTTTCATGTAACTAATAATTTTCCATCAGTTTGTGACAGAAAAAATTACTAAAATCAGTTACGTTATTCAATGATTGGGAGTACAGTGTCACATCTTCCTAGGATTTCAACAGCTCCTTTATTAGAAATGAGTTTCAAATCACCAATTTACAGACTTAGCACTCTAGGACAGCTCTACCCAAATTGCAGCCTTTACTCACTAAATGGTGAAGTTCAAAATTAATTGATACAACCTAAAGTACCACCACGGCTTTGTTGCAATTATTGCTGTTCACTGGAGGCCACACACCAAAAACACTTGCTATTTCTACCTGAACTTACTTGCATTTAGAATAAAATGCAACTTACTTACTTTACAATAAAATCTAAAGTAAGTAACTTACTTACTTTAGAATAAAATTTAAGTCAACCGTATTTTTTAATTAACCACCACATTGCCTGTCTCTCAGAAATTTTTATTATTTAGGGAAATTAGAGCACATAGCTTTCTTAGCTGGGTAAATACCTGCTGATGTACTGGAGATCCTTGGGTTTCACTGACAAGACTCACCAATGTATCATCCAGGAGGAAAAAAGGCATCTCTCTTTGTGAAAGTAAAGACATTTGAGCTCACTCTACCTTTTGATAAAGGTCTCTGCTGTCCCCCTGTGTTTATGACCAGGGAAGGAGGAGACCATTATCTCCAATAACATTCAATTCCCCTGACATCATCATCACTTGCACCCAAGCCTTGCCTCTTTCACCACTCTCAGGTTTAGAGCCACATTTATCAAAGGAAGCTGGAAATCACCAGTTGTGCTTCTGATCTAATTCACAGAGCACTTCTCACCGTGTGAATTGCTGCTCATGGGTTTGCTGGAGAGCCAGCAGAAGAACAGCAGCTCGCTTATTTCCATAGAAATGGCCTCATTGCCATGCAGACCTGGGATAATTTATAGGGAAGGGATTCTCAGCTGAAAACAGGGGTCCTGCTGGCAAGGCCCTTCTATTTATGCACAAAGAAATTAAATTTCAGAAAGATTTAAGAAGTATAACTTTTAAATCAGTAAGGTGAACCTCACCTGGAGCCACTACAGAAGCACCACTGAGGCACAGAGAGCTGGCAGACAACAAGCAGTGGAATGGTTTGGACTGGAAGCTAAAAAAATCTGTTAAAATGTTAAAAAACCTTTGAAAGCATCTCATTCCACACCTTGCCATGGGCAGGGATACTTTCCACTATTCCAGGTTGCTCCAAACCCATCCAGCCTGGCCTTGGACACTTCCAGGGATGGGGCAGCCACAGCTGCTCTGGGCAGCCTGTGCCAGGGCCTGCCCACCCCCACGGGGTAGAATTCCTTCCCAATATCCCATCTAAATCTACCCTCCTTCAGCTGAAGCTATTATCTCTCATCCTATCAGGAAAAAAAGAACATAAAAGGCAGTTTTAACAAGGAGTGAATTATCATAACAAAACATATTTAAAATGCAAATAGGCTGTTAGCATGAAAAACATCTTTAAAATATAGCTTATTCCTATCATCACATTTGAAATCAGCATATTTACAAGAAAAAAAAGGCTGTTAGTCATCATTTCCATTTATAAGGTTTTGTCTGCCTATTAATGTTTGCTCGTTTTGTGTTTCATCACTTTTCATTTAGAAAGGTTTTACCTAGAGACTGCACAGATGACTGAGTTTAAGATTACTTGAGAGAAAAAAAATTATTGTACACACTCTGCAAGCTGCTGGTTTACAACCCCTACCTTACAAAAATACATCACGAATATCAAAGAAATGGGTTTGTCTGAGGTTTTGTTGCAATTTTCCTATTCTGTCCCAGTCAAACAGCAAAATTGCTCACAGTATTTTTCTGATATTAGTTATTTTCTGCACTTTAATTTCACAGGTGAAATATTCTGAACTGTTTTCCTAGAATAGCTATATCAAAAATGAAAACAAATCTCCTTCTTTTTTGAAATAGTTCTTAAAGAGAAACAAAGACACAAAAAAAGTGAACTTTTATAGTTATATCAAAACAATCCTCTAAGTCAATCAGGAAATGAAGGTCCTTCTCAAAGTTTTATCCAGCAAAAAGGAGAAATGAAAATTCATGGAATCTGAAGGAAACCTTTATGTCTTCTTTGCTTGCTTACTTACTTGAGCATGACTATTGATATTTTGAAGTGTTGTGAGGACAGAGCATGGCAGAGCATGGCTTCTGCTTGGCTACTCCATTTTGTGTGCAAGGTAGTTAATTCTTGATTGAATTCCAATTTGAGTGATGATTTAAGCAGATGGGGGAAATGCTCTGAGTGCTACATGGGATGAGCAAAACATTGAGAGACCACATAGGAAGAAGAGAGCAGTGCTGACACAGAGGGAAGAACACCACAGACCCCATGTCCCCATCCTTCCTTGTCCCTGCCCAAAGGAGCACAGCAGGACTGAGGTGTAATTGGCACTCACTCGTTGCCATATGCAGGTTCTTCCAGATTGTTGCATTGCTTTCTCTCTAGAATATTAAATATTCTTTATGAACAACTGGTATAACAGTGACATACCTTCCTTGGGCGTGCTGTTAATGTCAGAGGGATATCCCTCCCTGCCACATCCTTTGGGGCTGCCCAGGGGACCAACCCTGCTCCATAAGGCTGAAATTTGTTTACAACCACCTTACTGAAATGAAGACTAAATACCCATTGTTTTCTCTGTAAATTTTGGCTGTTTGTATTATCAAGTTTCCTGCCAGGTAAAAGTGACCACCTCCAATGCTGGCACTGAACAACATTATATATTCAGCTAAAAGTAACTTATTGCATCAGCTGAAGGGTAAAGTCAATTATGAATGTCCAAATGCACAGTGTAAGTTCCTTAAAATTAATTCAAAGAAGACATACTATTTAATTTCAAGATATGGGAGTAGATTTTTTTTCTATGATTCTGCTGCTGAATATACTTACAGTCTACATTCTGTTTTCCATTTTGATTTCTCCTTCACTGATAGCATCTCAAGTGCCAATTTCTATTTCTGACACTTTTACAGCACAGTTTATTAATTAATTATAAATTTACATGTATATACACACACAAAAAGATTCCTTAATTATCCGGGAGGCTCCAGCAAATCAGCACAGGTTTATGTCGTGGGCATAAATGCTTTCCTCTTTTACAAATTACCCCAAACCTTCAGTGCACACCATCATTCTAAATTTCAGTCCATCAGCCACTATGGGTATCATTATAAAACTACACATGATCCACAGACTGGGACGTTTGTGAGGGGTCAGTCAGAAGGGAAAGTACCTGTGTGAGCAGCTTGATACCCTGACTTAGTCCCAACACATCACAAACCCCTGAAATTAGGATAAGACTTTTTCAAAGTTAAAATATTAAGTTCAAAAGGTCATGATTCTAATATTAAATTCAGCTTAATTACAGGCAATACATGCCTGTGAGGATTGTAAGAGGCACTCCTCACTGAAGAAGCATCAAAACACTGAGATAATTTTTACTGTGAGAGGTGTTGGGAAATACAAACCTATACAATTTATAAATACAACAGCTGAGTCTGCAGAATTGTTAGAGTTGAGCATACACTATCAAGAGATGAAAGAAAATGGATTGTATTTATGAGACATGGCAGCCTCTACATACTTTCCTTGAAACTACTTGTTCACGGCCTAGAAGCCTCTGTAAATGTTGTGATAAAATAAGTGCCAGAACAGGGAGCAGTCATGCATGTGATAGGAAAATTCACTGGCATGGCAGAGGAATATATATGAGAGCTTGCATTTGTTTGTTTGCTTGCTCATACTCCTCACAGCAGAAAGAGTTATTACAGTGGATGCTCTGAAACCCTCCTAAAATAAGCAGGATTTTGCAAAATATCTTTGTAATTGTAAAGAAGAGATGTTCTGCTTTCTTTTAAGAATGATTACAGAAAATTGGTCATGGCAATTTAATATCCTGTGTTATGTGGCTTCATCTCTCCCCATTCTCTGCTAACCTGCTGGAAAAGGTTGCTGTTGATTTATGCTTTTGTTTGTGAATTACACTGTAGAGTTTCAGAGGCAATAAGAGCTAGAAAATTGCTTCTTACAGTCAATGACCTCCTTGTAGTTTACTTCCTTATTTTATCATAATAGAGACATTCACTTGATGGAGATTTCCCTACCAAAGAGAAGACTCTGATCCTTGACCTTAATGAACATGTTTTCCTACCTGCTCAAAGCATTACAAGTATTTCAGTGGCAGCCAACTTTGAGCAGAGATTTAAAGATGGTTTGTTATTCAGTGATAAAAGTGCAGTCTACTGAGATAACCACTGCTGTTAAGAAAACAATGGTTTATCCTTTAGATTACAGTGCCTCTCACATAAACTTTCATTTCTCTTCCCCAGCAAATTCATCTTCTAAACAGGACGAGCATTGCTTGATCATTGCTGTTAAGGCTATTTATCTGTAGATCAGAATGGAAGGAAATTCTCTAACCAGTGCCCAAAACCTGAAATCACTGGGAGGCTTTTCCTTGACTCCAGGAGGATCTGATCCATCTCTAAATGCACAGAGCAATTATATTTCCAGATGAGGTGCAGAGGGCTGCTGTCTTCTGCCAACAATGCTCATGTAAATGAGGATTAACACCACCACACTTGAGCTGATGGAATTGCTTTATGGAACTGTTGAATCATTAAGGTTGGACCTTTAAGATCACCGAGTGCAGCTGTCAGCACAGCACTGCCAAGTCCACCACTAAACCATGTCCCCAAGTGCCACATCTAAATTTTTAAATACCTCTTGAAATAGTGCTTCAACAGCTTCCCTGGTTGAAAGAAGAGAAGAACCAAGCCTGTTCCAGTGCTTGACAACTCTTTCCTGTAAAGAATTTTTTCCTAATATCCAACCTAAACTGCCCCTGGCAGAACTTGAGACCATTTCCTGTCATCTATTGTTGGTTACTTATGAAAAGAGACTGACCCTCACCTTGCTATTACCTAGGAGAATCACAGACCATCCCGAGTTGGAAGGAACCCACAGGAACCACCAAATCCAGCTCCTGGCCCTGCTCAGGACACCCCAAGAGTCACACTCTGTCCTTGAGGGTATTGGCCAGACACTTCTCAAATTGTAGCCAGGCTTGGTGCCATGACCACTTCCCTGGAGAGCCTGTCCAGTTCCCAACCATCCTCTGAGTGAAGAATCTTTCTGTAATATCCAGCACAAACCTCTCCTGACTCAGCTCCAGGCCATTCTCTTGGGAGCTGTCACTGGTAACAGGGAGAGCAGTAGTTGTAGGCAGTTGTAAGAAATGACAAAATCCTCCCTGAGCCTCCTTTTTCCTGATGACTAAACACTCCCAGCTCCCTCAGCTGCTGCTCACAGGACTTGTGCTCCAGACCCTTCACCAGCTCTGTTGCCCTTCTCTGGACCTGCTCCAGAATCTCAATGTCCTTCCTGAACTGAGTGGCCCAAAACTGGACACAGCTCTCGAGTGTGGCCTCACCAGTGCCCAGCACAGAGGGAAAATCACTGCCTGGCCACACTATTTGGGATCCAGGTCAGGTGTCATTGAGCTTCTGCCCACCTGGGCACACACTGCCTCATGTGTTCAGCCACTGCTGAGCAGCACCCCTGGATCCTTTTCCACTGAGCCCCTTTTCCAACCACTCTTCTTCCCCCAGACTGTGTCTCTGTGCAGGGGTGGCTGTGACCCGAGTGCAGGACATTTTCTGTGAGCATAAGTGCTTGTTCCTAATGACAGATGGAGTGCTGTGGTGCACAGAGAGATGTGGTCAGCCAGTCCTGGTCAAACTGGGCATCATGAATGTATTTCAGTCATTTTGCATTAGTAATCAATTGTTCACAAATGTTGCTAGAAATGCATGCAAGAAAATGAAACCTATTACAGAAGTAAGCTTCCTTTTCTAAGCCCAGCTCAGAATTCCCTTCTTCCTAAGGAAACCAAATTGATAGATTGTCATTATTCATCATTCCCTGCCCTGTAGCTCTCCAGACACCAAACTTCCCAGCCACGCCCAGGAGTTACAGTCAACCCTCCTTGACAGAAGCACCAGAGACATAAAAGCTCCCAGGTTTGTCAAGAGAGGTGGCATGAAAGGACCAAGGAGAGAGGCAGATTAATACTCCCACTGGAAAAAGAAAAAAAAATAAAAGGAAAAAAAAAAAGTGTTTACAGAGCAGATTAAACCATTATTAGACGTTCCCCGCGACAGATGGCACTGGAGAAAATCGAGCGTCATGCGTTCTGCCACTCACAGAAATACTCACTAAATAGGATGCAGAATAGTCACTAATGAAGATGACACGTAAGAGAGCATTATACTGCTCTAAGGCTTAATTTGACTCACAGGGAGCATTTCCATCTACCCCAGATTGCTATTTCTCTTTGCAGAATTTCTTTAATGCCTTTTTATTTTTCTTTTAACGCATTTTGTTCTGTTACCTTGATGATAGGGCAGTAAACAGCAGAATGAGATTACTCCTGGGTTTCTTGACAAATTTCATTCCCTAAAAAAAAGGAGCTGAGGTTGAAAAGCCAGTTTTCTTTGTCTTCCTTTCTGTGCCACTCCAATTAGAGCCTCCCTCAGTTGATGAGTTCTTGCTTGTCTCATCTTGTTAGATGTTGCAGCCTTTATGCTAAATATTTTTATATGCAGATTTTTGATGTCTCCTTAATTTAAATACCTATTGTTTCCTTGCAAATTTAATAACCTATTATTGGGTTATGTTCACACTTGTTTTATTCAAATCCTTCCATCTTAGTTTACAGCTAATGTCAGGTACCATAGAAGGACAGACTGCATTGAAAGCAAATGCTCAGTGTATATTTTTTTATCATTATTTAAATAATAAGTATGAAATCGCTGCATATGAAAGTGAAAAGGAATGTCAAAATTCCCTTCACCCCAGACCACCAGGCAAATCTGATAAAGGTGTATCAATTACTATATAGAATAAGATATATATGCACGAGGTTGATGAGTTTACCCTCTGGTTATGGCTCTGCAGCTTCAATTATGAACTAATCCCTCTAAGTCTAGAGTGACTGAAAAATGGCTGTGACTCAGTGAAAACCCAATTTCAGAAATGACATTCAGAAAGTTTCAATACAAGAAGAGAAAAATACTTGAATCACAAAGTAATTTACATTCTGGGTGTTCAGGAAATATCTTGAATTATTGTGATTCCACAAATTGAATTAAAAGCACAAGTCAGGTCCCCTGTTCAAAGGCACGTGGCCTCCATGAGATCCCCACAAGATGAGATCCCTCACAGAGGTGACATGTTCTGAGACTTCTGCATGAAGTGCTCACTTTCTGTATTTCCAGATCCCCCCATGGATGTGGGCTTTCACAGAGCATGTGAAGCTACAGGCAGGAACAACTCCCTGTATTACAGTGAATCAGGAAAATGCCTCTGCAGTGGGAATAGTAACAAATTGAAGCTTTCCTTTGACATGAAAGAAAATCCTTCTGACTTACATAGTTCCCTCTTAACCAGCCTCCTTTTGAACAGCAAGGTCTCCTCTTGGGGCCAGGTGAAGATTACTGTTCTCTCAGGACTGACACTCCAAATGAGAACCTCAAAATGATCAAAGACATACTAAAAAGTATAAAAAAATTCTGAATCTTACGTCCATTTTCTACCTTAGTCAAGAATTCTCCAGGAAGTTGCCACGCTGTTATAGGGAGCTCTGGAAAGAGCCAAAAGACCACAAAATTGAAGCTGAGAGGAATGTACAGTCCCAGGGGCATTTATGTTATTGCTGGGATACAGCTGCATCACCACCCACACACTCACAGCAAGAGACTGAAAGGCACTGGTGCACCATTTCCATTGGACCATTCCCTCAGTGATTAAGTTTCCTGTTATAAAGCAGAGGAAATTATATTTACATTATCAGTAACACAATCAATTGCAGTGAACCACTGTAATATATTAGAATTTATTTCAGTAGTTTCTGTTAATTACCATCCAGGAACTTTATCATTCAGCAGAACTTGGAGGCATTCATCGCATTTATCACAGGGCAGAGGTGAAACTTATAGGTTTAGATCAGGAGTTGTGTCCATGGCAATAAGCAGAAATTAAATTAATTCAATCTTCAAGCTCTCTTTCTGAAACAATAATACTTTTGTCTGTCTTTTACCTCTTTCTTTCATCACCTACCAGCTGTTTTTACAGACACTTCCATTTCATAAACACATTGTTCTCTCTTGCTTTTATGATGATTATTTTTTCTCTATGCTCCTGTAAACTCTATAAAATTCCAGAAATAAAGAATATTTCATTTTCAATCTTTCTCTGAACAGAACAAAGCCAGTTCTGAGACTTTTCTCTCCTTAAAGCAACTTCTGATTACATATCCCTAAAAAGACCATCCTATTGACATTCTCCTGTAGTGCATTGTTATCCAGGTCAATTAACTGCCATCACATGATCTTGAAATTGATATAATTTGGGCCTTTTTTTTGCCACTTCAGGGGATAGCAAAAATCTTAGTTTTAATTTTTTTCATTGTCTTTATTCAGCTAAATAGTGAGATAGACAGAAGAATTTTATATTCACAGCACAAACCTCCCCTTTATTCCAATGAGGCAGTCTGTTTTCCAGGGAAAGGAAATGCACATTTCTGCGAGGCACTGCAGCCAAGTTCCCACAATGCAAAATATTAGGACATGCACAGCATTTTGTAAAATATGGCATACATTTCTGTTTCTCATAAACAGACTCTAATTCGCCTCGCTCGCTACCCATGGACAGTAGGTGTCTGGGCTTTCAGGAAAAACAAGGAAAATGCAATCTGGAGAGGTTTTAAATGGAACTTGTTTCAGTTCAGCCTAGAGCAGCCTGGAAGATGGGAAGGAAGCTGAGCAGTGCTCAAAGGAGACAGGCTACTTGGAGAATTTTTTTTGTCAAACACAGAAGAGTCTTGCTGGAAACAGACAGAAACCAGTTTTCCCTTGCAGCAAGCAGAGATGTGTACACATGTGATACATTCTGACAAACTCCTGAGAACTCACTGCTGTCTAGGGAAGGTCATCTCCCCCAAGCATGATCCCCACAGCTTTCAGCTGCACTGCTGCTACTTTTGGGAGGGATCATAACCCCAACTTTCACTGCACACCGCAAGGAAAGCTCTGATATCCCTCCAGCACACTTCATTCCTCATCCAGGCAAGGATAAAACAAAGATATCTTTTTTTTTCCAATCTTGTCCTTTTCATTCTGCTCTCCTGAGAGGGGGATTTCCTGTCCCAGAGGGTAAATTGCATTTAATAATACAGAGTTCATGGCTGCTTGGGTCACAGGCAGACAGGAGCAGATGGAGCATGTTGTGCCCTGGCTTCCCACCAACACAAATTTAGGTCTCACATCTGCCATTCTCATCCACATCGCTGACAACACGTGCTCCAATCCTCCTTCCTGGCTTCTCCATCCCAATGACAGATTCCCCTCTCCCATTCCTAAAACGACAGAAAATTGGGGAGCCCCACAGCAAAGCATAAAGATGTTTTGCCAGCCTTGTGCCAAGGGCAAGGTTCCCCAGTCAGCAGTTTTGCCTGTTGCAGGGTCACTTCATGCTGCTCCAAAAAGCATCAAGAGGCCACAGAAAATCTGAAATTCTGTGGCTGTGTGACAGCAGGAATTCAGAAGGTTGTATTAAATTTACTGTAGCATGGATGCTTTATGACATGCAGTAAACTGCACAGAAAAACACTCCCAGAAACATGAACTTCAGCTTATCTCCCCTGGCCTGCATTCCTCTCAAGACAACAGAAAAGAACAATTTCCTCCAGGAAAGGGTTCAGAATTGCATTTTAATTAAAGGTACTCTGGCAACTCTTCATTTTAGCCACCCTCTTCCAGCTCAATGAGCAGGAAAATCCTGGGAGAGCAGTTTTCCCAGAGTCAGGTGCTGGGAATAATCTCTCCCACCCCACACCTACAGCAGAGCATGATGGAAGCCGTGTTCCAAAACATCTCTGGGAGTTGTGCCTTTAATTCCAGTACTTCTAATACTACTTTATGTGGTGGTGCATTTTAGCCTTTTTATGTTTATTAGCTATTGTTTAGTTTAAGTAAATGGTCTGTTCTGTAACCCCTGCCCAAAACTTCCCTTTGGTTTTTTCCCTGAAGTTTGTATGTGTCAATTAAAATCTCCCACCCCCTGAAGCCCTGTCATTCACCCTAAAACCTTTCCTCTTCTTCGAGAAACTTCTGAGAAGTTGGTCAAATTATTGGCTGATTTCCAGATTTCCCCCCACCCTCCTTTTCCCAGTGCTGATAATTGCTGTCCATCCTGTCCTGTACTATCCCCTGTATTTTTCTTATTGGAGCTTTTTGTTATTTTTTGTAAAGACCTCCCTCACATAAAAACACAGTGCAGAGGCCTTGAGATGCCCTGCTGCCGGAGAATTACCCCAGGCCAGGACCCCTGACTGGCTGCTATCCACCATGGAACAATAAACCCACATTCCAAAGGTAGCAGGGACCTTCTTTCTGCCTCACTTTTGTGGTCTGTGAAGGTGTCTCAGTGAAAAGAACCCACGAGTTCCATTATAGCAGCGAGGCTACAGACAGAACCCTCAGAGCTGCCCCCGTGCCAGGGTCAGCCGGGCAGCTTTGGAACAAAGGCACCCAAGAGCCAATAACTTCACATCACTCTATCAATGTCACTAAAAGATGCAATTCCTTTTGGATTTCTCTTGGCCTGCTGAAGTTGTCAGCCACCTTAAACCCACAATATTTTTAATATTGCCAGTAACAGCTGAGTAGACACCTTACTTTATATTCCCAATCCATGCAAATAGCAGTTTATGGATTGTGCCCTGTATATGCTGGGAGGGAACACTTGGAACCCACTGTACCATGCAAGTTCAGGGAATTTTCTTGTTTGGGGTTTGTGTTGTTGTTGTTTACTTGGTTTGGGGTTTGTTTCAGCTTTTTCTCCTGTAAAATGGCAGTAGAATTATAATAATACCATTTCCCACTTCTCTTACACAGGAGAGAAGAAACTTGGCAGTTGCTGTGTGATATTATTAATTTGATATTAGTATTAGTGAATGAAAACACTACCAAAAAGATAATTTACATTTTTAGAGATTAATGGGATTTCTTGATGCATATTTAGTTTCTGTCATCATAGCCTAATTACCAAAACTTCTTTTTAATGAACAGCACAGAAACGTTCAAAAACAAACAGATTTTTTTTTACTCTCACTTCAAGTCCTAAATCACAGAAGACAAGAAAAGACAAAGAGCTGGGGACTTTGTGTGGGGCCTGGTATAGCTTTTAGACATTATATTCTTATATAATTGAACTTAATAAAGTTACTTTTATTTAGACAAATCTGTTCTTCCTGAGAACATACATACTACTCCCCTTCTCCAAAAAAGGGACAAAACCCTTCAGATATTGGAAAAAAAGGGTAATATAAAAGAAGTAATACATCTTCTGCATTTAGGTGGGTTTAGTTGAGTGATATACTTGTTTCCAAACCATTTTTTTCCAGTTGCAAGGATATGTTGGGGTGCCCCTGTTATAACCACAAACTCAGGGGAAGGAAACTTCTCCTAGTAGACCAATCCTACAATGAAATTTGGGAAATTTGAGTGTCACCATCACAGACACTTTCCACCTTCATGGGAGATATGTCCAGCTGACTGCCCAGGAGACAGGTAAGGGAATTTTCTCCTGGGACCACAGCATCTGAGTGCTAAAATTTGTAAGTCAGTTTATGACACTGAAGGCAACAAGGTGTCCCTGGCAAAATGCTACTTCCTACAAAACAGAAAATCATGTAGGCAACGGGCTTCAGACTCAGCTCTTAAATCTGCCTTCTTCCCAATGATGCAACACTCCAAGAAACAGAGGAATTAAATCAGTACTATTATGGAATATAATAATAAACATTATCCAAATTTAAAAAGGTAAGTCTCAAAGGACACTTCTTACCACCAGAGCAAGCATGCCCATGGATTTTGTTAAGATCACTAGCCTGAGGATTTGCTTTTAGCTCAACAATGGCACTGAACTCTTGAAAACAGGGAAAAAACCACCCCTATATTAAACCAGAAACGTCATGAAAACCACGGCAATGAGATTTTAAAAAAATTAAATTCAGAATTATAAAGAACAGTCATATTCTTGCTGCTGAGGGACATTGCAAACCCCACATCCAAGTTGGAACTGAAAATATGAACTCCAGGGGCCTTGTGCTTTTTTCCAAATCTGCTTGAAAACCATGCTCAGATTGAAACCTGATGGGTCTATAATCATCTATCATCACCAAAAAACCAGGAAAATCACAGATTGCAAAGGACAGCACTGCTAAATCCCAGGAGTGTGGAACCTTCTCCAAACACCACTGAAGGGAAATATGTTTTGCCAGTTTTGCCATTAATTTGCCCATCCTGCTTTGTTTTAAAGACTCTCCTACAATAAACACAAAGCAAAACAACGTTTTAGGGCAGAACATTTCTACTACAGGACAGCCCAGCTCTTGGGTTTGCATATGTCCTACTGTATGTAGTTAACATGCAAATTTACTCTCTCACTCTCAATGAGGTATCAGCTCTTATATACAGTAAAACTTTGAGATGGGATAAAAATGTACTCAGACATCCTGGCTACAAGATTCCCTACCCTACAGGACACAGATTTCTGTTCAGTAACAAACTCTGAAGAAAAAAAACCCTTCCATCATCACAGGAAAATGCTGATACCTATTTTTACTTGGGGAGGAGTGAGTGTCTGCCCCTTGTATAAAGTGGGTGCACTCTACACCATTTTCCTAAGCCCAAGTGCTAATTGCTTGGGTTTTTTTGCAAATGCTGTGGATGGTTACACAGGAACCTTTACCAAAATCTTATTACATCTGCTGCTGTGTCTTTATCCTCATGTGCTCTTCATGGAAACGTGCTATGAGCAGTCAGAGAAGATTCATGATTTGTCCTTGACAGACCCCCATATCAGCAGCTTATTCTCAGCTTCTGCACGCACGCATATGGATCGTTTAAATTTACAGCGCCTCCTTTGCTTTTTTGTAATTAGGCTGCCTGCTTAATATTTCCTGAAACTCTCTGCATTCCATCTGTCATTGGAAATAAGGCTTATTTTGTGCCTTCTCTAAGTTCTCTGGGATTTTACCCAATTTCAAGCACAGACGTTGTTTTAGTCAGTCCTGAAATGCCCTGGAGTAAAATTCATCAGATCCTGTTGACCTGAAAGCATCTAATTGATGTAAAAGTTCTTTGACCTGTTCTTTCTCTTCTGTCCCCTGTTGTGTTTTAATGATTGTATTAAAAACAATTAAAATAATTAAAAAATAATCAACCTTCTATGGGAAAACTGAAAGAGAATAGGCTGCTAATATTTGGCATTTTCAGTTGTTTTCTCACCTTCCTCATGAACTCATTCTCTACAAGTTAAGAAGTCATTTATTCTAAATCTTCCCTTAAATTATATAGGCACAGATTGTCATAAGGATAAGGTTTCCATTCTCCAACACCAACCTAGCCTCCCTTATTTCCTGGCTTCTCTCACACACTTTCACTCCTTCCCACACCTCTTGGGCCTCCCATCACTTTTACAAATCCACTTTTTTTTTTTTTTTTTTTATGGCCACGTGTTGCTGTACAGTCCCCAAACCCTTTTAAACCTCCTTATGGCCTCTAACTCCATTTCACCCCTTCCTTGCCCTGTTACTCACCCGTGCCTTGCTACTTTTGCATCTTTCAAAACAGTGGGGTGTCAACTGCTAAAAACCTTTGTTGGATACCAGCTACTGCCCCCTGATCATCATCATGCATCTCTTTCCCAGTGCCTCAGACAGATGTGTAGGATTACCATCACTGCTCTCAGACACAGGCCTGGGCCCTGCATATTTATATTAAATGGTACAGAAATCTCAGGCTTTGCTAGGGCCCATTTCAGGCAGTGCCACCTCTGCTGACAACTCAATCTGCCTTGGGTTTTGCCACATATGATTGCAGTGAATATCCCAAGTTCTATAATTTACTTACCTTGGGTGCTGCAGTTTGCTTGTATGACTCTGGACTATGACTTAAATGGAGGAAGGAAGACAAAGTATTTCATTATTAGCATCAGATGAGAAAAAGCATAAAAACCCTATATTCGACACAAAATGAATTCTTGTTTTCTTGCTCGTACTCATTACAAGATGCTCATTTCACTTCTGCTTAGCTTCACAGCCATAAAGTAAAATATTTAGTGATATTAACATATTTTTAATCACTTTTCTTAAAAATTAGTGCAAGAGGTGGAAACGCAAATATTTCCTGCGTGGCCAGAAAGGAGCACAACACAGTGGTGGTGAGGATTTTTTGAGCTGTCCTTATCTCCCCAGCACACAATCTCACCAGAGGAATTATCACCATTCGTGCTGTGCTGCTCCTGATGTACAGTTTGAAACACATCAGTGCCATGGAGAGAAAGCAATGTAACAACTTCCTAGATTACACAGAGGAGCGATTAGCCCCAAAGCAGATCAATAACATCAATGGTTTTAGCACCAGGGTAAATAAAACCTGATATTGATAACAGGTTAATTGTGTTTCAAGCTGCTCATGCCAGTGATAAAAATTTGATAAGACTGCAGATTTCAAAGCCTTGTTGCACTTGGTTCTGGTTCCTTTTTTTATTTTATTTTTTTATGACTAAACTAGAGGTTTAAACTCAGACCATAACTCAATTATGCTGAGAGAGACATAAGAACAAGAAAACCAAATCACAGGATTTAATCTTATGAAGTGTGGTCCTGACTCTGCTGCAGGAACAGCTCAGTGTGTCACTGTGCAAGCACGAGATGAACTGCAGGAGGCTGCTCTGCTTTGCCACTCACATTTTAATGAAGGGGTTTCAGTTCAAACTACAATTTTCTCAGAAAGGGCCCGGATTCTGACCTCCACAAAGCTTAGTCTGTGCCTCAGTGACCTTCAGCACCTGACAGGGGATTGCTCAGTATTTTCCAACAAATCCTGTAAACGTTGGGAACACGACCTTTCCCCCCACAGCTACACTTAACTACTCCAAGGTAAAATTGCACCTTATAGAATGCTCAAGCCACAAAAACACGATACAGGTGTAAGGAACAGATGCTCCCTTTGCCACAGTACATTGAAATCAACATTTTCTTCTCTCAGATTTGCCCTGCATTACAGAAAGCCTCTTAAAAAAATATGCTTGGAATATTAGCACTCAACTTTTTGTGTAGTTAAGTAAAAGTAGTAAAACCTCATTCACACTTGAACTCCTATGTATTTTCCAACAGTTTGAAATGCTCCTGGTAGCAGTGTGTAACAGAGAGGGGCATGTTATAAATGAGTTACGTGAAGTAAAAATTATTATTTTTATGTTGAACATGATTTTTCTCATTTAAATGATCATTGGATTCAAGGTGACTCAAGCATGTGCTGAACCCAGGGTAGTTCAGGAATGAAATTTAATCATAGACATATCTCCTGAGAAACTAAACATAATCTTATTGTGATCATATGGAAGCAGTCACTTAGAGAAACATCTTTCATTTCAGCCTCTAATTCCCCTCAGAGTTTCCTCTTTTTTAGCCCCAAACTCTGCTTGCTAACTGAAATTACTCTTCCACTGGAGTGTGTTGCTCTTGCTGACTGGAATATCTGAGTTATATCTATATACATTTAGATGTGGCTGCAGTTACTTACACACACATATTCACCCCACTGCTCGCTTAAGGTTTCCCATTTGCTGATTAACTCTGGGAACAAACTCTGATGATTAAATGCCCAGCTTCCCCTGATTTCCAGGACTATCACTTTTTCCCTCCATAGAAATTAACTAGCCAACAATTGCAAATTCAAAAAAAACAAAAAAATTGCCTGCCTAGATACCCAACAAATTATTTCAATATTAGTTAACAAACCTCACATAAAACTTGCTGCAAAAGAAGAAAAATATATAACAATAGCATGCCTTCTATATTGCCTTATTTCCTAAAAAAGGAATAAGGCTAATTAAAATTCTACTCCATTCCAAAGGAAGAAAAGCACCTTGTTATGATTCAGTTTCCCTCATCTCTAAGTAAACGATTATAAAATGCAAATATTTGCCCATTTATGCATAAAGCAATCACCATTTTCCTTTTGAAAATAAATAGGTGTGGAAGTCAGATTTAGCAATAGTCCCTGGACTTGGTGAGAACCAGGTCTGACCACATCAGCAGACAAAGGGCCAGGAGCATCACAGACCTGCAGTTCTGCTGCTGACAAAATTAAATCCAGTTTCTGCAGTACACTTACTCCCAAATACTGTTCAGAGATGGAAGTCTTTCACCATAGATATTTTAAAATTTATTTATAGTCTAAAGCTTGGTGCTTTAAATATATAACACTGGGTACCTTCTAGCAACCTCCATGTTGTACTGTTTAATGTCACTAAAACATTGCAGATACTGAGGAATAATATTTCAAAACAGGTGAACTGACCTTTAGAGTCTTCCTGGGGATTCCAGTCATATTTGTCTCAGACAGAAATTGTATTTTGTTCTGGATTTTATTTGATAAAGGAAGGTTAAGCAAATACAAACAACCGGAGCAACAACTCCTTGCTCACGTAAAGATATAAGTGCCAAACATCCCAGATACATCGTTGGCACATTCCCAATATTTCCACACATACTAACTTACAGCTTGTCTCTTATCAGTTTAAGTTTCCATGTTTACAAAATGTGCTTGTGGCTGCTTTGGAGTTGTATTTTCCTACTGGTCAAGAAAATAGGCCAAAAAAGTGGCAGTGAAGTTTATACAGACCTTGGGGCAGATTGTCTCAAATGAATGTTGCATATTATCTGCAATATCTTTAACACCCAACGCAGCAAAAAAGTCACTTCTCTTATTTAAGAAAAAACCCTGCCTATATTTAGGTCCTTCCACAGTGCCAGAATAGTGCCTTATGGAAACATTCACTGGGCTTTTTTAATTAATTATGTGAGTAATCACTCTGTAGGAAGAGAGACAGAAACCTTAGCATCCTTGGAGGACAAATTCTGAGCCTACCCAGCGAGGCTGGTGGAAACTTCCCAGCTTCCAAACAGCAGCTTGTATTTCAGAGTCATTTGCAAATGCAGATGTAAGCTGAAACTGATGAATCCCAGCAGTAAGAAGAGGGATGAAAAGACCTGCAGCAAGATGAAAGAGAAAGAATAGGACACAGATCAATAAAGCGAGCATTTTAATTGGACCGAGCTATTTGCAGGGAATACTTCAGAAGAATGAGACATCGTTAGTTATTAACCAACACGTTTACCAATTATAAGCCATTATTGGGAAGCATTTATAAGTGGTACCTAGTTATATTTTCCACTGAAGCTGGTCATGAGAAGTCTTTGTTTTCTAAGAGATAATGCACGAAAACCCATCACCCGATCTTGTGGAGGACCCAGTGACCAAGATTACAAATTTATTGCTGGTCAGAAGACAGCTAATGCATCAGGATGTACAAACTACTCATAAAACTTTAATACATTTGCTGTGTTGAGAATCTCATCTCAAAAAGCCTCCTGTTACATCTTAACCACTTTTAAATCGAATTTTCACTTGAAGTGCACACACACACACATATATAGGAAGTGCATTTATGAGCCACAGAACTTATAAAATGTTTCTCCAATACAAAGTAATTATATAAGGAATTTAAAAACCCAGTCATGTTGGTTAACTAGACACAGGACCAACAAATTAGGAGAGAAAGTCAAGAGCTACAAAAAAATCCCACCAAGGAGTGGGATGTCTATGTAAGCCTCTTTATGGAAGTTTTTGAAGGATATACGAGGAATTTAAGAAAGGTCCTATATAGAGTGAATATCAGGAAATGGTCCTGGCAGTGAAAATGCAGGCTAAACAGCAAAAAGTATTTTTGAAAGCAAAATTTTACTTGGTCAATCAGGCTTCCAAAGTGTTCCAGCTGGAGCCCTGAGAACCACTCCAGCCAAGACAGGACACACAGCATTTTCAGAACGCTGAGGTTTATTACATTAATTGTCCAGATGCAAACTGGACTATGGTTGACATGAGAAAAAAATGTCTCATTTTCCTAGTTTTTGGTCAGACACATCTGAAACCACCAGTGTTACCTATGGACTTGTCTGGATGTTTGTTTTTTTTTTTCCTTAACATTCATTTCTATTATGAAAAAAAGTTCTATCTCCAATTACTCTACAATCCATTAAAAGACTGTAAGAAAAGGCATCTATAAAAGTAAAAAATTAGGATTTCTAACAAAGGCAGGAAAAAAGCAGTATGCATTTCTCTATAATTAAAATTTCTGCTCTCATCACTAGCTTTATACAAATCTCATCAGAATAGTCATCTTGTTTGCAAGTAGCTGTGAGACAGAACTCATCTGCAGTAAAAGCAGTTTTGAAACCATCCTTTAAAAGAAATCCTATTGTTCCTTTTTTTCTATTTTACTACAGACATTGTTATAATGGTTTCTAGTGATACCTGGCAGATGCAGAATTAAAGACTCAGATATATTTTTAAAAATTAAACATTATAGGTGTTAATAATAATAATAATAATCTTGTGGCTGCTGGCTATGATTGCCAGAAGAGTTATTGGTGTATGGAGCAGGTGAGTGGAGCAGAAGGCTCAGCTGCCTGGAGAACAGCAAAGCACACAGATCTGCTGCCCCTCAAGTGTCTATCCCAGCTGCACAGAGAAACAGCCATTTAGTGAATAAATGAAGCAGGGAAATTATGAGAGCAGGAAGGGAGTCCCCTAAGGATGCCAATTTCCATGGGCTGTGTAAAGCACTTCAGGCATTTCCCACTGTCTGTGAGAGCCTGTTTAATACAGCACCTAAACCAGTGCAACTCCAAACTCACTCCAGCAGCAAAAGGTGTCTAACCTGCATTCACATCAGTATAAACCTACAGTTCCATTCTGCCTTCTAATCATAACAAATTCTCCCAAGTTTCTCCCTTTTCCCACTACAGCCCATTCCTTTAAAGCAGCCTCCAAACCCTGCTAAGAGTTGGAGCTCCCAACAAAGCCATTAGTTGTTCATTCTTGGCTTTGGGGGTGTCAAGCTGCAGTTATTGCTGGAGGACAAACCATGGCTAAAACTTTTGGAACACCTTTGTTTTGGCTCAGTGCAGCATGTAAATCGGAAATTGTTGTGAAGCAGCTTGCATGTTGTTTACTCTCCAGCACTATTCTAGCTCCATTTTAACAAGTTTAAGCTCAAAACAGACACTCAGGGATGTTTTAGACACCCTAGACCCCATCATTATCATTACCAAGAACTAATTGTCTATATGGACCAGCGAACTGGAAACTGGTCCAGGTCTCATCTGTGACAATGGGGTAGAGATAGGAGGATTATCTTATCCTACAGAAAATGCAATTTGCTGTAGGACAAGATATTATTATTATCCTACAGCAAATTACCCTGCATCATTGCAGCAATCCTAGCATAGCTGGGGATGAACTGTTTTCAAATTCCTGAGGTGTCTGAGTCCCGACAGGACGGGCTTGAGGAATGAAATGCAGAAGAGTGATTTCTCCTAGAAGAATCTGGGATGCTTCCTGCTTAGAGATCTCCAGAACACCTTTTAGGGTGGAACACAGACCATTCCAAAAGCCCCAGCTTAGAGATCTCCAGAACACCTTTTAGGGTGGAACACAGACCATTCCAAAAGCCCCAGCTCCTCAGGGCTGAAAACTCAGCTCTGATTTCTGCTTTCCTGTTTTCTCAACCCTTTCACCACGTCAATCTGGAGCAATGCTGGGATAACAAATCTTTTCCTGTCTTCTCTGCCAGCTGCAATCTGCAAGCTGAAGATTCTCTGCATATGTTCTGTAGATGTCTCTGACAATACCCATTCTCTCCTACAGCACATCATCTCTGTGCAATCTGAGCTCACAGACTTCCAGGAGGGTTTTGCTCTCTACAATGGGAAATATACAGGAATTAAATTCTGTAGAAGATTTCAGACTGCTCCACAAGTCCTCCAGTTTCCAGTGCAGGACCAGCACATTATGCACATGGAAATATAAAGTGGCAAATTTAAGCTCTTTAAAATATAATGATTATTTTTACCAGAGTTGGTTATTAAGCAGCTTAACTCTGACAGTGTTTTTTCTCTTTACACAATTTACATGTCTATGTTTTTAAGTTCTGCCTGATACAGCTGCATAAGATACTTACAGAATATAAAAGATATAAAAACCCTTAGTGAAAAATGACCTTAAGCGATCAGACATGAGGATTTCTGAAATATACCCATACTTCAACCATCTTTAATAAATTCAGTCCCATTCTCTTCTCTTTCCCCTTCTCCCCACAGAACAAAAAAAAATGGAAAGTAACACTTTTAGATCAGATTTTCCTCAGGACTGCACATCACTGAAACATATAAATGAAACAGGCTGAAAAAATGTGGCATTTTCTGGTTCACCTCCTATGCATCTAAAATTTTCCATCCAACATATGTGCAGAATTAATACTTGCACACAGAAATAATTTCATTTCAAATTAGTGGTGGAAAAACTGAAGGAACAAAGAGTCACTCCTATTCAGAACCTTTCAGGAAAAAAGTCAAGAACAAAGAGTTAATTTTCTATTTGCTTGCCATTCCAGCCAGATGACATTTTTGCCTCAGTTCTCCAGCAACAGAGAGCAGTTTCTTCCTGCTGATTTTCTGAAGTTTTTTGGGTTCCTGACTTCTTCCATCAGCAGACAGCTGCATGTTCAGCTACAGCTCTCTTAACACTAATTGGCTTAATTAAGTAGCCCAGTCTCCAAGTTGCTCCTAAATTTAATCCTACCATGAATGTAATGGAGTGTTCTGGTTTCTCCCACCTCCCATCAGTTCCTTCTTGGTTCCTCTTTTCTGCTTTGCATTATTGCATAGATTACTAATGATTTCTTTCTTTGCTGTATTAGGTGCTCCTCTGTTGCCCCTGTGAGCTGTCACACGAAGCCCTCAGCTCTCCCACCTACAAGAAGTTCAAATCCAACCTCCCAGGTTGACATACAGCTTTCCTGAACTGTATTACAACAACTGTCTGCAAAGGATCACACTGAATATAAATATCCAGTAGTATTTCTGCTTCCACCTTTGGACATACAACTTCTGGGAAGGACCTGTAGAAAAAATAATTAGAGGCAGAGAGGAACTTGAGGGGAATCACAACAGCTCCATTAAGAGAGCAGTCAATACTTCAGGGCTAGTCAATAACTATGTGAATAATTATTTTCAGTCAAATTGCAGTCACACAGTGTGCATGATTTACCTAAATTATTCAGCATGGACAGATCACACGGTGCAGTGATGAAACAGGAGAATCAAAGAGCCTGGTTTTTACAGGAGACTATCTCTAGTGATGCTCTTGCTTCATAAAAGGCAGCTAGAAAACAGTGGGTTGCAGCAATCTTCAAGAGCTCAGTCTGCATCAAATATTTCTAATTACTTAATTTCCAGCCTTAATTTTCAGCAGTGCCATAACATGTACCCACAGAAACATCAGCTCTCCTACCTTGCTATGGTTTCATTATCCAGCAAAGGTTCTTTGTTACAAAGGAATAAAGGTGGGAGTGAGCAGAAGCAAGGAACTAATACCTCAGGATAGATAATTAAAGACTAGCAAGGAATTTTTTTCCTCACAAATTGTCACTGGTGTTGCAAAACATGCTGCTGCTAATGTGTTTTACAGGATGGGGTAGAACTGGAGGTGGCTGGCAATAGCACGTGGCTGCTACCACACTGTCTGTTAATGTAAACTTCCCTGACTGGAGCCCTCTAAACCTCTACAGTTAACATAAACCTCAACAGAAAAAAAAAAATCTACATCTTCAAATCTGACCTACTTGTCTTGCTCTGCAGCTGGCAGGATTGCCAGAGAGAGAAACAGAGTCTGATCAGGGCAGAAGAAAGAAACAATTCATGGTAATTCCACCTTCCACAGTGCTTCATTTGCTAAACTGGCCTTTCACAAAAAATACCCTTCACAAATGCTGCCAGGGAAGATCTCACTACTAGCATAAAGACAAAGCAGATGCAGGAGAGAGTGCAAAGGGCTCTTGCACAGTCCTCTACCTTATATTTGCCTTTCATTTTTTTGTCAGAAAAAATTATTCCATTTCTTACCCCTTTGCTATTTCCTTGGCAGCTTACATCAGCTCATATTAGCTTTACAGCTCTCTCTCTCTTTTTTTTTTCCCCTCCTTTGCACTGCATTTTGGGCATTCCCATTGCTTTTACACAGCACCATACTTTCTCCAGTGGGGAAATCCAGAAAGAAAGGATCCAAATAAATACCCAAAAAGTCCAGATCCTAAATTTCCTGGGAGCTGTTCTCTAGGAGCAGAGTTGGAGGTGTGTCCAGAAGAAGCTCTAAAGGAAGCAGCCTGTGACCTTACAAATGCTAAAGGGGGAAACTGTTGGACTTTGTGGCAAGGAGTTGGTTTGGTGGTGTTCTGTTCAGATACTGGAAACCCCAACCTTCTGTCAGCCCTCTGGCTTGAATTTTAATTGCAGAATGACCCCAAAAGGAACAAGTATTAATTTATATTAATTTATTATTAAATTTATTATTAAAAAATTATAATTATATTAATTATTATCCCATGGAGCCAGCAATCCACTGTTCATTCCTCAAACACACAGCTCTGGAGGGTGCATCTCTACCAAAGGGTACAAAGCCATCAAGTCCCAGTAGAACAGGAGAGTTTTGCACATAGAAATTATTTACTAGAAGGGAGAAGTAGAGTTTGACTTTGACATTTGAAGGGGACACAAGCTGACAGAGCAAAAATCTATTTTTACAGACTTCCAAGCTGACACTGAGCAAGAGGTGAGTGGAGGGAGATGGAACAAGACCACACATTTTTCTGCCCTGCCCTCCATCCATCCCACAAAGAGGGATCTTTTCCTATTTTGTTTCTTTGCACAGGGAAAAGCCAAAGCTCAAAGTGAAGCTGAAAGCACACTGCTGTTCTTCCTCAAGCCATAGTTCACACATCCCTGCTGTACATAAAGAAAACTCGTATTTATTTAGCTAAAATATCCCCATCTCAAAGTTTTCTGTTCAATATAAGAACACTAAAAATAGTGAGGATTTTGTTTTAACAAAAAGCTAATGCTGAGACTTTGTGTCAGCGAATAACACCAATGAAAATATCAGTAGTTTTACCACAATAAAACGAGGGCCGTGCAACAAAGCACTCAGAAGCATTGATGCAAGATAAAAAGTTCAAATATTTAGGAAAGAAGGAAAGTTACTCAAGACAGCAAGGAGTCCTGCAGCTGTGTGAAGGTCAGTGGGCACTGCAGGTGGCATCTGAGATGGCTTTACTCAGGTCTCACAGCCACACTTCACCTTGGCCTTTAGTGGCAAGGTTTCAGAGGCAACTCAGCCACATCATCTGTTTTATATTATCCCTTCACCTGATTCACACTGCTCCCACTGTTTGCAGCACTGCTTGAAGAGGGTGTGAAGGACGAACAAAATAAATCAGTGAATCTGGAGAACACAATCCTTATTTAACCACCTGACATCTCAGAAATGTGGGAGGCTGAAAAGACAGGCTGACCCAAACTACAAAGCAACGTTACCCAGTTAAATGACCTGCTTTCCCTGCTTTGCTATAAATACTATAGCCTCTAGTGTGTCTTTCAAAGTATTTTCAAGCAAAGTTTTGAAATTGTGAACCAAATAGGTTTTAAAAAAAATAGACATTCAGGCAGAAGCCAAATTTTATAGAGAAAGAGCCCCATAACAATCAAAACTAAAGTCAAGGTATAAATTCTTGTCTTGACTTTCTATCCTTGACACAATGCAATGGCATCCTCAGCATTAGTGCCAACTGGAAGATTCCTACACCAGGCCAATATAAAATTTTCTGCATTTCCATAATTTGTGAATAACAACCAAAGATCACATTTGGCTTGTTATATTTTTTTTCCTCCCTTGTTTGTCTACCCTCCCCTTACATGTTCCAGTGGCTTTTGCTGCTACACATTCCTCATGGCTAATGGGGAAAGCAAAGCATTCCCTTCACAGGCCATATAAATGTAAGCAAAAGCAGCAGCTGAAGGTATGGCTAGGTATGCACTGACTCACACTCATGTCACACAAAGGGTTGGTCACCATGGCAATGAGATGCCAGCACCTATTTCCCACAAACTTCCATGAATATTTAAGGATGGGCAGAAAAGTTCACAACATCTTCAACATTTTGCTTCTTTTTCTTCTTGTGAGCTGTTGCAAACACCCATTGCTATTTTCTTAGTCATTCATTAGTCACAATTACTTTTGGATTAGTTTTAACAAAGAATTATTATTATTATTAAGACACTTGAGTTAGAGCCACAACACAATGTTCAGAAGTAAGGGACAAGGTCACATTGCACAAGACACAGAAAATAAAATACGGATCAGAAAAATGGTTATGGCCCCAGTAATTTGGCAAGTATCAGAAATTAATCATCAAAAATGTTACTGGAGAACACCACACATGGAAATTTAATGATTTAGTGCCATTGTGATTTAGTGCCATTGGAACTAAATGTCACAATTCAGTTCTGTCTTCGGAAGAAAGGGGGGCGTATTTTGTGAGCAGACCTGGTGGTAACTATTCTGTAATCTTTGTTTGAAACTCCCCTTCAACAATAGGAGAAAATTTTATAAAATTACTACCAAAAGCCAGTACAATATATATATAAGCATCGCTAAACCCCCTTTTTAAAATAAACTCATAACTGGCACCACAATAAAACAAGTTATGAGGTCATCATAACTCAACAAAAACTGCAAAATCACAGCTTTGGTAAAAGTATTTTCATTGTGACACTGCTAATATCTTCTTTATTTAAGAGAGGATCTAAGAACTTTTTTAATTTGTACATATTGCAAGTATTAAGAGCTACAAACTTTCTAATAAAAGTTTTTCCTTCTCTCACTAAACACGAGGCTTCTGCCTCTCCCACATCCCGAACTTAAGGCAAATAACATTACCATACTTTCAATATTTGCTGTTAAATTAAATGGAAATAAAACCCAGAGTGTCTGAACTAGTTCCAAAAGATGATATTGTAACCTTTACAGAAGAACTACAAAAGCAAAGAAAGAAAATGTTTCAGCCATCTTGTACCTCAGCATTATTAAATGCATAATCAGCTTCCAGGTCTTTCTGACAGAAAAATCCAAGAGGGTAAATTCAATCTCGGTCTGCCTTTTACCCTAAATCCGTACATTTACTGCATCTAAGTGCAGAAGACATCTTCCAGCCAAAATTCTATCCCCAACAAGCCAGCTCACTGCCTGAGAGCTGACAGGGATATTTTTATAAAACCTTTAAAAGCTTGCCACAATCAAAAGTCATTTGGCAGCACTGCAGCCAACAGAAGACCAAATTTTCCACTCCTCTATGAGGTGTCCAACCTTGCTCACTCCCACTTTGATGGTTCTGCAGCGTTTGAAGCTGCACCTAGAAAAGGAGGATCCTTTTCCCACCCTAAGTGTGTCTGATGGGTAGAAGCAGCACAAACTCAGATATGTCACTGCATCAAGAAATTCGATGTCTAAAGGGATTTTTACGCTTCTCAGTGACCCAGACACATATTTAGAGCCTGTATACATGCCAAGTGTGTACATACACATATCCCAGAGTTTAAACAAATCCTCAGCTTCTCACTGTGCAGAGCTCCTAAATGGCCAGACACACAGCAAAAGTACCAGCAGTGTTTTACCTGAGATGATTTCAGGGTATAAAGAAGCCAAGGGCTGGAGGGAGAGGTGATATTTCCAACTGCTATTTTGGGAAACGAAACAGATCATCTTTTGGACACTGGAGCTTTCTTTGATCTGAGCAAGAAACAAAAACCTTTAAGGCTGAAACAGATGGAGAACAATTGCTGAGAGTTTAAAGCTGATTACACTAATCAATAACTGGCTAAAAAGAGATCGCTCCTTCCTACATATATTGCTGCACTGGCAGGGTGGAATGTCCCAAATTGCTCCCAGCCACCACTGTGCCCTGTCCCACAAGGACACTATGAGGGCAAGAGCATTCCAGCTACATCTTTTTCCACAAACAGCACTGAAAAACAACACAGACACAGCTCTAGACCACGTTTCCCTAATTAATCTTCATTTCAGGTCTAATTCTGTTTTGTGCCATCATCTGCATTAACGTGCAGGGATTCGGGTCCAGAAAATGTCAATTGTAAAGGCAATATTTGTTTTACAGGAAAACAAGCACATAAGTTCTTTGAATAATAACATGATTGTTTTTAGGTCAAGTTTTATTGCAGGGGAAACTTTAGCCTTATCAGAAGTTTTGTAACTGCTTCTCAGTTGCCTACATTACCTCTTGACAAGATAATTGTTGGCAAGACACGAGCAAGCAGAAAACAAGGCATCAGACAGACAACACATCCCTCACCAAATTAAATCAATGTCTCTCTTCAGTTTAGTTTGTCTAGGGGAAAAAACAACAACAGAAAATTAAGGAGGATATGGCTCATTTTTGGCCAGAATTTTTGGATACATTCTTAATTATTTTGAGGTGTGTGTGCACAAACTCCATCCCCTCAGTATCAAGCCTTCATGAGCATTTTTATACTTTTGCTTTACTGTAGTTCAGTTATAATTAATAATAATAAATGTTGATACAATTCAGATCCATTCCGAACTGGCTACAAAATCATTTGAACAAATGCAAAGTCATTAAGAGACCCAATCTGTTCCTTTTCCAAGAGAGTGAAAATTTATTTTCTCAGCCCTTCATTAATATAATCTATTTTTTGCTCTCCTCAAAATTGAAGCTTCAGCTCTGGGTTATTTATTAACAGTAGAAACAAATTTTTAAAGAGCTATTTTCCCTATTGTAAATCAAACTTTGGATAATTCAAAGCACCTACTGCTATAAAATTTATATATATTTTTTTGAAAAAAACTTTGCTCAGACCTCAGGGGTGTTTTTTTTGCATATTTCATAGACCATAATTAGGTAATTGCAAATTTAATCTCCTTAAGTTTTTTTAAATTTGGGGGTTGGTTTTCATTAATTCAAAATTCTGCATTTAGATGCTTAAATTAACATATAAAATAATTTTTTTCTGGAGAAAAACATCACTAAGCTGTACAAAACTTAAATACAGCAGCCTCATGCTCTCCAGTGCTTGACAGAGGGACATATCAAAGGATCTCATTCCATCCGAAGAAAAGATCCAGTTCCCACAGATTGTAATCAATATTTGGATGTTCTCACAATTCCCATATTTACCAAATTAAATATGCAGTCAGGGATGGGTGGCAGTGTAGCTACTCTCACTTGCCTGCCAACTTCAGCCACTTTTAAGAGCATTCAGGGATCAAGACAGGCTTTGGATCTCAGGTGAGAAGGTAATTCCAAAAGAAGAAGTAACTTTTTTCTCCCCTCCTCAACCCTCTTTGAAGTTCATAGAAAAACTGAGTTTCCTTCATCCCTTTAAAGACTGTAGTGTATGGGGTTATATGACATTTAGAGGAAATGTGTCACTTTCTGTCCAATAACCAAAATGTTTATTTTTGCAGGAGATCAGCGCTTGTTAAAAAACATTTAAACAACTCAAGTGATTCCAAATTGCTGTCTTATGTTCAATTTGTGTATTTTCAATGGCTCTAACATGGATTGTGAGTATCTAGGTCAACCTGAACGTCTTTAATCAAGTCTTTTACTTCAACTAAGGCTTAAGAACTTAGCAATTTGAGAGTAGGACTGATCATGGGAGTAACAGGGAATTGTTTGGGCAGTTAGACTGGAGGAGTTTCCCTTGTCCTTTACAACACTGGTGATTTTGGGAGCGGGAACTACAAAAAACTGCAAGGCCACTGAAGCAGCAAGATTCATTTGCCCTTCTACAAAATGCATTCAACCTGTTGTTTTCCACTTTCAGAATAAAGCTGAATTGAAGTTTACAGGAACAACAGTATAAGAAGTAGTACAGCTACTTTTTTTGATTCTTTCAATCTCAAGAGTTATGGATTTTCTTGGACTACATCTCTGCTTTGTAGCACTTGCACCAGATCCTTCTGTACACGGAACATTTGAAGCTGAATTTTTAAGCAGCAATACTGAAAAAAAAAAAAGAAAAAGGGTAGAAAAGCTACCTGAAAGTCCATTCCCTGAGCATAATTCAGAGAAAGCATTTCCTGCAAAGGACTCCAGCTGCGAAACCTTCCAGCTGGTCTCGCTAATTTAGATTCATCACGGCAGATTTCAAAGTCATACTCTGAAGAGCAAGGAATTAAAACAGGTCAGCAGCACTGTGGGAGAAGCACACAGGAGCAGCCTCCAGCCTGCAGTGGCTCAGCATCTCCAGCAAAACCCTGCATCCCTGCGAGCTCAGAGCGACAGGCACAGAGTGAAGAGCACAGCTCACTGCAGGCACCAGGCAGAGTGTCCGGGGTGATGCTCTGGGGCTGCTCCTGCCTGCCACTCACACTCCTCCTCAGCTGCCAGCAGACCTGCAAAGAGCCTTCACCAGCAGGAAACTTGGAAAAGCCTTCTCAACATGACACAGTGCCCAGCATCCCTGCAGTTCACCACTCAGAGCACCTGAACTCACTCCTGTCCCCCTTCTTGCCTCTCACTGCAAGTGAAACTCTCAAAATCTTCTAAATATGCCCATCATTCCCCTTTCAGCTAAAGCCATCACTGAAAAACTATCACATCCTGAACATAGGCACCATTTGGACCTATGGATTTGTTCCAGCTTAAATCTGATCTCTGCATCTAAACGGACATTAGGGCAGGAACCAGCACCCTCTTCTCCCTACAGCTTCCAAAGCCCTTCTTATCAACTCTCCAAGGCCAAAAATTAAACAGTCAAATCACCATATGAAAATTTCCTTTATGTTTCCTCTTTTGCAGATCTCAGGCTCTTTAGGCTCTTGTCCTGTGAATTTATCTTGGCTCTTGTTTCTTTATACATTCATTACAAGCTTTTTACCACAGATATATCCCAGGGAAAAAAAAAATCATCATTAATTTGTGCTAAACTTTTTTTGTCTAAATGTATTCATAGAACTTTCAATGGACAGTGCACTTAATTCCATCATAGTAAACAAGGAGGGATTGCCTAAGAACAATAAAAAATGAAAGCTGTTTAAGGACACCACACTGCATTCTGAGCTGAGCTCATTTTTAGCAGAAACATTGATCCCTATCGATTTATCACGTTCTGTCCTTGTGGCTATTACTATTCTTATGACTTCAACACATCCATTTTGCTTTGCTTCCAGTGTCTACGGCAGCCAATTCCTCACATCATTTGGCAGCTCATATATTACAGTCTTCAGACTAAATTTACATGTGTAAGATACATTTACAATGTTTTTCTTCAGCACTGAGAGTTGTACATTTGCAGGCTTGGGTTTCACATATAATCCCACATGTTCAGATTTTGGGTGGGGATTTTACTACCTTTTACACATCATGTTGCAAGTATTTTTACTGCTATAATTAGAATGCAGTTTTGTTTATTTCTATTTAATATTAATTTTCATTTATTGCTATAACTAGCATATGATTAGCATTACACACAATGGATGCCACAAATAACTTCTTTTTACTTATATATATATACATACACATAAAAATTTACTTTTGTTAAATATATATATACATACTGGATATCATAGATTTTCTGCAGGGTCCTTCTCCTAGAGGTCCAAACCATATTTGTTCTGCTGCTAAATAGCTTTTACACATAAAACCAGCGTCTGACATCACTGTGAATTCAGAGAAAAACCAGACAAAATTTTAATCTTAATTTTTGCTGGTTTAGGGCCTTGGAGCTCAGGTTAACTTTTAGACTGGGCAATGTCAGAGCACTGAACAGACCTGTTTCTGCCAGAGGTTTATATAGCTGGAACAAAGAAGAGGATATCAACAAATTCATGACTTAACAAGTCATCTTCTGTATTCCTTTTGTAAATAGCTCACATTTTCCTACTAAGTATTTCTCTTTTTTTCACCATCTGTTAATACAGTCTTACTTTTTTTTTTCCCTTTCTTTCTGAGAAAGCAGCAGAGCAAGAGCATCACTCCATGCACTGACCCAGGCTGCCCCAGAACAAGGTCACCAAACTTTGTTAAACACAGCCTACGTGAGTGGCATCCTTCACATCAAAGATACTTGATGTGAAAGTTTGATGTTGCTCTCAGACATTTTATACGTGTTGGTCTGGGCAACTTCAGCACCACTTTAGCAGATGTCTCTGTAGTATGGATTCCTTCCTTTTTTTAATCTAATTTTTTAATATGTAGAGCACAAAAGGGGCTGCAGAGCACCTCACAGGTGTGATTTGGATTTATCTATACTAATGACTTTGAGCCTGCAAGTCCAAGCTGAGGATGAATGAAGGTTCTATTTTACAACAGAAACATTCCCTGGAACCAAATCCATTAAGCCTGCAAGAGTCATCCCTAGAATGAGTAAGAGTCAGAGGAAATCAAGACAAAAGCCTTTCTGGTGTTTGGCTAGTTCCATTCGATTTTCATTTGCATTAGAATAGAGTTTAGTCTGTTGACAGATCAGACCAGACACTCAGAATGTAATATGTCAGATACAAAATTAATTTGGCAGTTTCACAACGAAGCTTAGAGTGCCCCAAGTAGTTCCCTTAACATAGTTCCCTCTCTGTTTAAAGCATAAATATGGATTCTATTTAGACAACTTTGAGTTACACCCAAACTAAAGAGCTGACTACGCATTGCCTGGGGGATGCTGCTCCTGCTTTACTGCAGGCAGAGTAATTCTGGGGCAAATTCATAGCAGCTGAGTATTAGTTCTGTGCATTTCCAACCACAATGCCCACCTACCCTGACCTGCACCAGATGCTGTGATGGATTCATAAAGTACACCCAAAAACAGGGGAGCTCCAAAAGTGACCTTTCAGACAGAGAAGCACACTAAGATTTTTACTCTCAAGCAGAATTTGCTTCTTTCTTTCCTCCTCACAACTGGAGTACATAACACTTTCTTTCCAGTAAGGTATTTTCAGCTGAATCACGAATGAAATAAGAAAATAAAGGTTGGAACATCATTACCTAGACAGTTAATTGTGCCTTAAAAGTGGAACCAAACCCTTCTTTTAAATACAGAAACATCAAGAATAGGAATCTTTACAAGGATTCCCTAAAACAAAGTTTTAGCATTGGAAAAGCCTAGCTCTTTTGAGAGCATGCTGTCCAAGAAATATTTTGAGGAAATATTAAGGGTATGTGGGAACTTGCATCAGTGTCACAAGTTGTGACATCTTGATATTGTCCAGATTCCCTGCCACTGCATGCAATACCAGCAATACCAGCCTATCCTCAGAGAGAAATGTAAACAGGCTCTTCTAAAGCACCTGAATTATCTCCAGGGAACACAAATCTTAGCCTGATTTCTTTAACCTGTAGTAGAAATGTTTTTCCCTTAAATAAAACAAACATAACATTCTGTGAGATAGTGCTTCCAAGGCATTAATTATTTTTATGTCCCAGTAGGCTACCTGGTACCAGAGGAAGAGAGACATTCACTGCTTTCTGGAAGACAAATGGGAGCAGCATTTGCATGCATATTTTTCAAGTAAGTTAATGTATACATTCAATAAAATCTCAACCTTATTGCTGAGATGATGTGTAATAAACTAGGAAAGTATCCATTCATGGAATAACAGGGTTTCATAAGTGCTTGATTTAGGATGCACACTCCAAACCATTCACTTCCCAAGGCAGGTATTGTGAGAAAAATGAAACAAATTATTACACATCACAGAGCTCTGTCATCATACTTGTATTTGAAGGGCAGAGCTGCCCTAGATGTAAATTCACGTAGGATGTGCAGCTGCACTACCTTGGTATCAAAGCAAACAGAGGATCTGCCAAGCCATATGGGGACAACAATAAACAACATTTCTTTTCTTACGCTGCTGTTGTCAGTGTAAGTGGAACACTGCTCACCTGCCTACTGAGGCCACACCGGTGTCTGGAAATCTGAGAGGCTGAAGAAGAGCATCAGTGGAAGCACAAGCTGCTCCTGCAGTCCTGACACTCACCTGGGACTCAGCACAGCTTTGTATTGATCCTTGATCCCAGAATAAAGCATCCCAAGACAGCCTATATCCACCTGCACTTATGGATGGATACAAACTACTGCCTGGTGGCAACTGTGAATAATATTACTTTTTTCATTCTTGCCTTGAGAGACTCCTAGAGACATTTTAGTTTTGCATTCCTTGTCATATTCCTGAATTAGTCATCTCCAAAGTTTGTATTTGCTAATTAACAATACAACAGAGCATCAGGCTCTGCTGGCAATTTTGAAAGAGTTTTCAGTATTCCCTTCAATAGCAACTGATTTCTTTAATCAAGGTTTTTAGCAGTGAAATTACAGATTTTTTCTGCTGAAGGTGTCATATAAACAAACCCAGATCTACCTTTAAACTACATTATTTAGTGCTATTAAGCTGCACAACAGACAATCTGTGCATACATCCCATAAACTTCCAGTTCAGTTTTTTACGGTCCATTTTAGTACAGAAATCAACTGCAGAGATGGACCACTGTATATCCGGAATAACTGACTCCTGTGTTAGAAGTGGCAGCAGACAGGACACTCTTGCAGCAGCCTTCTCATGAGAGGGTAGAGATGAGCCCAGACACAGACTCCTTGTTTAGCACAGCATGAAAAGGGCCCTGCTTTATTCCTCTTTCCAGCTCAGCCATCCTGACTCCAACCATTCCCTGACTCTGGCTGCAGCAGCTCCTGCTGGAGGTTTCCCCTGCAGCCTCTGCCTGCTGGTTATTCCCTGCTGAACTCTGCCTGCAGGGATCAGTGTGCAGACTGTGACTGCAGGCTTTGACCCAGCTAGACTGTGACTGCAGGTTCCAGCAACAGGCTCTGACTGCACACCCACACTGACCTCACTGCAGGGATTCTCCCTCCCCAGGAACCGCCTTCTTCATTATCTTCTCCTTCCCTCTTCCTCAAAGATCCTTCTCCTTCATGATTTCCCCCTCACCAGCTCTCTTTTATCACTCTTATCTTTCTTGGATACAGCTGTGGCTCATCAGGGGCCAGGCTGTATTGGGTAATTAACACAGCTGTTACTGATCAGGGGCCAGGTCACCTGTATTCCCTTCTCCTACAGGACAAAAACTAGATAAACCACAGAATCATTGGAAAACTCCTCTAAGATCACCAAGTCAGCTCATCAACCCAGCATCACAACTATGCTCATCATTAACCACGTCCTCAAGTTTAGAACCATAAAAATTAAAAAATGTTTATGAAAAAAATTCACTGCTATCAATCACAGAATCCCAGAATGGTTTGGGTTGGAAGGGACCTTTAACCTCATCCATTTCCACCCCCTACCATGGGCAGGGACACCTTCCATTATCCCAGGCTGCTCCAAGCCCTGTCCAACCCGGCCATGAACACCTCCAGGTATGAGACAGCCACAGCTTCTATGAGCGACCTGGGATAGTGGAAGGACCTCATCGCCTTCAGAGTAAAGAATTTTTTCCATACATCTAATCTAAACTTACCTTCTTTCAGCTTGAAGCCATCCCCCGTTGCCCTGTCACTACATGCCTGTGTAAACAATCCCTCTCCATGTTTGTTGTAGGCTCCCCCCAGGTCCTGAGTAAAGAGAAATATCTACCACCAGCTGCAGCATTTGAGTGGAAACACTGTTAAAGTGTGTAACAATAAAATAAGGTCGTTTAATTTCAAGGTCAGCTTATTGCCTATTTTCAGCTAATTTTTATACACGCACATGATGGCTAAGGGAAGAACTTAACAGATGTTCCTCTATGCAAAGTTGTGCATTTTCCTCATGTTTTTGCAGACTGGTTGTTTCAGGGGGAGGAAGAGGAGCAGCCATGCAGACAGAGTGTCTTCTGTGCCAGAGAGGGGGAGCAGCAAAACCTCTGGGACCCTTTCCATCCATTAATATCTATGTTATTCTGCATACTCTCAGTCCAGTGTGTTAACAAGCATCAGTACTGGCAAGGGAAGCTTAGCATACAGCCTCTGAGGGGTCAGGAAACACAGATGAGCAGCAGTAGCATCAAAAAGTAAAATGAAGAGGAAATTGTCCTAGATCTGAAGGGGAAAAAATCATTAAGGGGATTATTTTTCTAACTGTGAAGTCATGAAGAAAAGGGAAAAGGAGAATGAAGGGGGGAAAAAGATTCTTCCTGGATGTGTCTTTAGGAGAAAAGAAATCTTTAAGGTCTTTTCCGAAACTTTTAAGTGTAAAATCCAAAACCAATTTGAAAATCATCAGAAGCATTTGGAATACCATATGCATTTAATATAATATTTTACCTCCTGGGAACAATGGGAAAGAGCAATAAAAATGATGAATAGGCTTCATTCTTGAAGATTTCTTAACAGGAAAGCTGTAGGAAAAAAAAAAGGAGGGCAGGGAAAGAGGAAAGTGTAAAGAGGAAACTTGGGCTTTCTGTTCAGAACACAGTGAATTAAAACTTCCTTGTAAAGTACCTGATGAATAACACATGCACTGACCTTGCATTACAGTGATCATAAGAGGAGAACACCACCATAAATATGTTTGGGTCAGATCAGCACCTCTGGATTGCCTTGCTCTGGGTACTTTTAAGTGTATTAAAAAATGCAGGCAGTAGATTCTGAGGGCAGCAGTGATGCAGTGGTTTGTATAGTGGGGGCATAAAAGGACACCAAATCACAGCAAACCCATTCTAGAAAAGAAACCCTTTTCCATGAAAGAAGCCAGATCAATTCTGAGATATTCATTATCAACACAGAAGAGACCATGAAAAGAACTACCTCTCCTGAGTTTCCCTTTCCTTCCCCCACTGGACAGCAATGCAGATTTACTTACTCATATCACTAAATCTGGCCAGACCTACTCTCAAAATTTCAAACACTCGGCATTTCCTGGTGGCAGTCTGTACTGGCATCTGGAATCCTCTACTGAATACTAAACAGCCAACAATCAATAAATGGAGTTTGAGATTCAAATATCTGACTACATTGCTCTGTAAAACCACGAGGTGGTCAATAAAAGTTGTTTGCATTTTCAGTGACGTGGCAACACACTTGAGATGGTTTTCCTGAAGATTGATTATGGGAAGATACAACAGTAAAGATACAATGAGGCTCCTGAATTCTTGTGTGGGAATACATTACAGGGAATTTCAGGATTATTGTTATTGGCCCTCACTTCTTGGTCTTCACACCTAAAGAGAATCAAGAAGTCTACAAGCAAAATTTATTGCAAAGAGTGAGTAACCACAGATAATGGAAATCTACCACATTAATTGGGAAAATACAAATACTACATCAAATTTAAAATGAAAATAAAACCCCCCTTATTTCACATGAATCAATGCTGACTCTCTTTTCACATCTGTGCATATATGATAACCAAATAAGTGCTCTTGATTCCTATCTGGTCACATATGAATTTAGGACTTCAGGTAACACATTTTGATTATTTTTATAACCCTTTAAACAGCAGAACACAGGAATCAGAAATTTATGCAAATTACTATACTTGATTATGCCCATCATATTTCAGGCATGGCAAGTACAAGCAAATTAGAATGATGTTTTAACAGGAGTTGGTTGAAAATCATTCGTTATTCTTCAGACATCTTTCATCACTAAGTTTCATAAAATTAGAGTTGGACAGAAGTCAAAGAATAAAGCATTACTATTTTTTTCATGTCAAATCAAAATTTTCCTTTACTTCAAAATTTTCCAAGAAAATGCTTTGATTTTGGAAAACATCTTTTCAATAAGATCTTTGAGGAGCAAGATGAAAAAACTATGTATTTTCTACCCTATTTTAGGTACCTTCACACATCTAAGAATAATGCTTGGATAAGAGTTTTTTAATTAAAAATAGAAAAAGAAAAAAGAGAAATATTTCTATTGAAGACTGACAGAAAGCAATTGCTCAATATTTCCTATCAACCTGCTTCAGAGGTTTTTGGGACTTGGAAAAGATGCCAAGTCAGACAGTTTATGCCTCTCTAACATAAGGTTTTTGCAAGTGGCTTTCATTTCCAAGGCTCTTGTAACACATCTCAGCTATTTGGGAATCCAATCTGTTTAACCAAAGCAAATGCTATGATTTATATATATAAATATATATATATACACACACACACACACGTATATGCACCCACCCACCCCTTCCGAGCTGCATGTTCTGGATACCTTTTCTAAAAAAATTAAAATAAATACTGACAGCAGCCACCAAGCTGAGCATGTGGCCTCGTACAGCCTGTGGCACTCCTCCCAGTCCTGTTCTCCTGGGGCTCTGGTGAAGCACAGTGTAAATGCACACGCAGGTTTTCTTCTAAGAACAACACAGGAACTCTTTTTCTGTCAAGGAACGAGACGTAAAGCAGCCAGAGGTGCCCCTCCAGCCTGAAATTTAAGGCATGTCTTCTCTGAGCTCATCTCCTCCTGACTTTTCACACTCTACTTTTGCTCTTTTCAGTAGCTAAATGCACTTTTGCTATCTTACCATGCCTTGGTGAGTGTTTCCCCATCTGTAAGAGACCTACATGTGGCAAATAATCTCCTAATTTCAGGACCAGGTCCCAGAACTCCTTCAAAACCAAACTGTCTCATACACTTCAAATGCAGTTAACAGATTACACAGCGTCTTTTAATTCTGGTGTAGAAAACCAGCAACAGATGGAGATCTGTGATTTGAAGTCACTAGAAATGGCTGAGCTTTGAAGATAAAGACAAAGCAGCAGGAAATGCTTGGTAAAAGCAGCAGACAGAATTTACAAGGGCCTGTGGAAAAACAGAGCAGCCAGGTGAACACAACTACATCAACATAAAAGATACAATTGCCAGAAAAAGCAGAAAAAAACCCATTCCACTACAAGTATTAAAATAGGCAGCATATTCAAAAGTCCTGAGCACACAGAAGTGGTTGTTCCTCCAGTGGCTTTGATTTACACCACCATCAGCAAGAAGTCAGAGGCAGCAGCACCCCCACTGATCTCCCTCTGCTGTACAGCACCCAGCCACGGTACAGAGCACAGCCCATACCTTGAAACTGCTCATTTTTATGGAATAGATCACTGACAGGGTAAATCAGCACATGGCTCTAAAGTCTCCCTATAGAGACAAGCAATGCCTTTAAGAGAACTCATTCAACTCTAAAAAAACTGAGCACTGAAAAACAGTGTCCCCAAGATGACAGCATACAATGCATTCTACAGGTCTGATGCCAAAGGGGCACACCCCTAATTGTGTAGGCAATTCAAACTCTTGGCACCAGTAATCAAGGATATGATTATTAGAGACAGTGTCTTCAGTGAGTCTCTTTCTGTACCTACTCATTTATGATTTCAAACTATTGCAGTGCTACCATATTCCAGAAAAGCCATGAGCACACGATTCCCTGCTTGTTAAAACATCTTCACTAACAAGTTGCCCGTTTCACTTGTTTCGGCAAGATGGAAATAAACATATTTTCATTTGTGTTTCATTAAATTATTCCGCAACAGTGTCTTGATGCAGTTTGAAAGGTGAACAGATGGGATTTTATTTTTAGCTCACGTTAACACAGCCCATCAAACACTCATTTGCCTGATATACTATCATAATATAGCTTTCTATTCAGCCTTTAAAGTATATCTTTGCCTGCCTTGTAACATCCAAATGACAAAAGAGAACTGTATGATAAATATTTAATTACAATCACGGTGATCACTTTGTCACTGCATACTAGCAACTGTAAGTGAATGGAAGAACTTGAGTTTTAGAGGGGAACGTTTAGCAACTGTGTGCTACTGAAATCAAAGCACATTTTTAATCACAATATTTCAAATACAGGCTTTTTTATGATTGGAAGAGTGCTTGAGGAGACCAATATATGGTTTTATATAGATACATGAGGCATTTGCAACACCTATTAGGTATTAGAAGTGGACCAAAACTTTGTTTCAATGCTTAAGTATATGAGCTTTCAACTGCATATAGTAATTTTGCAATATTGCAATATGCAATAGTACATATAACAAAATATAGTCTAAGAAAGATAGAATGATCAAGTAGATGTAAGAGCTAAAACTGACTTCACAAAATACAGTTTGGAGTATCCTCCAAAATAGATTTCTACATGTTGTGACTTTTGCACTGGGTACACACACAGCCATGCAGAAGGAAGGCTGAGTTTTCCAGGTTGGCATGGCACAACTTTTAATTTTGCATTTTCTCAATACATTCCACTCCACAGCCAATCTGCTCACCCCTCCAAAGGGATCTATCAGCCAGAGGATATCAGAGTCAATCCCCAGCACAGAGAGCATTTCTCCACACAAATAGCTGGCTGAGGGAGAAATGCAGCTGTGAGAGTTATAAAGAATCAGAGAGCAAAAGCCCTCATGAATATTGTGCTGGTACCAGAAGGAAAAAATGCCAATGGTTCCCCAGAGCACCACCAGTTTTTCTGACCATCTCATACATTTTAGGGAAATCTCAGCAAATAGAGAGGAAAAAAGGACCACAGCTGCAGGTGTTTTTCCTGGGGAAAACACCAGCAGCTTTCCAGTGCTCTGTTTTTGACAACGCTGAAGCATGAGAGTGAAAACTCGGGGCACGTTTTACTGCAATCACAAAATAAAGCAAGAGACCAAACCCACAAAAAAACCAGAAGGAATCAAAAGTCTGTTTGCATCCAGACCAGATCTCTTGGCCCTGCTCCACCAGGTACCTCAAAAGTACAATAATCCTCCTGCAGCAGGACCTGCAAGGGCAGCACGGCTCTGACTATTAGCATGTGTTAGGCAGTGTTAGAGTCAACATAACAGCTTCTCTGCAAATAAGAGAGGTTTCTGCACAGAAATGGCTAATAATTTTCACATGACAGAGGAGGTGAAGAGTTTTCACACAATTCAAACGCTGCCTTTCATTTTCGCACAGAAAATGGGCTGTGAGGAGCAAAATACCTTCGAGAAAAGCACCACGAGAACCGACAGAAAGGATTTGTTTTAAAACAGAGCTGTACCTCTAGTGATCAGCAATGCTGCTCATTTGGAAATGTTGAGGGAAAATGGAGAAATTGCAGGCTGGGATGCTAAAGGAAAAAGTAGGTCCTGGTGCCTCGCAGAGATGAATTTTGTATTTGATGGGAAAGGCTAAATGTGCTTACGTACCACTTACTGCTAAATCAACTGAGGGTAAGCAGATGCTACCCTCTCCCTCAAATTTTTGCTCATTCTCTGTGCTTCTATCTGTATTATGAATGTGAGAGACAATAGTGATAATAAAGTACCCAGAAATAGTACAAAATCCCATGTGAAGGAGATAAATCAAATGAGACAAGTCAGCTATATATAAAGGCCCTAAATTATTCAAGCTGCCTAAACACCCAGAAGTGCATTCACAGCTTTATCCTAATGACTGCAAATTCCAAACTGCATTGCTATATTTATTTCTAGTTACGTTTTTTCCCCCCTCAAACAATTAGGCACAGAGGAATTAAGTCTTTAAATCTGTATTTAGTCAGCAGACGCTCTGCACTAATTAATATGGAAAACAATGACCACAGAAAAGGAGCAGATGGCTTGAAGACAGAGAATGAAGATAAGCTCAGAGAGATCTGTGTGAAGATACCAAGCACACACTTGAGCTTTCTTAAACACTGAAAGCTATAATATAGCTCCTTATTAGATAGATTTGATTTGAAATAACATTTTAAGCAAAAAGGTCAGACAAGTCTCCACATTTAGTCAGCAATAAACCTTTTTTCCAAGCTCTTTTTTTTTATCGAATCACATGACAGAGATAAGATTATCTCCCACAGGATGCTGATCATTTGCTGTTTGAAATATTCTCATCCCTCACTAACAGCTAGGAGCACTTCTTCATCCTTTGTTGGTAACTTTTCTAATGCAAAAATTAAATCTAAAACAGGGAGAGAAATAAGAAAGAAGACTAGCAGTAATAATTTTTTTCTCCTGGTTCATGTTTCTGATATGTAGGTTCAGAGGAAAAAGAGAAAGAAAATACATTCTGCTAATTTAGATATGAGTATTATTCTCCCATGTGAAAACTGACTCCTCAGCAGAAGGATAGGTCTGGAATCCTTCTCTTATTACAAGAATCCCAATTCCAAACTGTCCTTGCTAGGATCACCACAGTCTGTAGCCCTAGAACAATACTGCAAAATATTTGTATTCCTATTAATTTAGAAGTTTTAAAACCATGGAAAAATAGCTGCAGCCACCTACTGCCCCTATTAATCAGGGATGTGACCAGGCAACCTCAGGGGAAGCATCAGACTTTAGCAGTGCTGGGTTTCCCTCCCTTGGTCTCATTAGCCAGGAGAAGAAATGGAGGGAAAGGTGTTGGGGACTGCCCATCAGCTGCTGCTGAATTAAGGACATAATTAACAGAGGCTGAAGGGGTGCAGCAGCATTTCAGAAGACAGTTTGGTCTGACAGCATTCTACACGTGTGAGAGCATCAAAGCAGTATGTTTATACGTCCTAAATTAAACAATTCATAAGCATTAAAAAAAAAATGCGGGGATAAGCTTAATGAGTAAAACAACCCACACAATGTTGTGAAGAGAAATACAACATTTTGCTTTGTTTTTGCAGATATTGGGTAAAATGCATGAAACACTCTGGGCAACATTTATTGCACAAGTTTCAAAATATGGAGAAAGCCAGTGGCCAATGTCTAGTCCAGGTGCTGCTCATTTTACCCCAAGGGTTAAACCTCTGACTGAACATTCACACCTGGTACATTTATTGAAGCACCTTTCTTACCTGGGTACTAACTCACTTTGATTTTCTTTGCAGCTTCAGTAACACAAATTTGAATCCCCCTTTCCCCTCTGTAGACTCTATAAACACTGTCACACCTATACCAAATCCATTATTTATTCATTAGCAATCCCTGCCTTCAGTATTTGCAGCTTCTAATGGGAGACCTGGAAGTCTAAATCTCCCCACAGGATTCTATTTAGGGCAAGGCACTTTAAAAAAATTCTTCCAACTGTTAATTTTCTACTGCAATAAATCTTCAAATCTTTGCTACTTTACGTCTTTATGCCGTGACCATCAATTGATCTTTGCCCCATTTTTAGCATCAAAGGAAAAGAAAAATTATTCTAACAAAAGTTAGGAGTCTCTGAAGACGCAAAATCAGATTTACTCTTTCCACCACAGATGCATCATTTCTAAAATGGTGACATTAGAAATTATAATTTAGCAGGTTTTCTAATCACCTTCAAGCAGCTCTCATATCTGGTCTCTGAGCAGCCTTCACGAGGCCATAGTCCATGGGTAAGGTCATGCCAGGCTAGATGAAAGGAAGGAGGAAAACCTTAGAGATACAGAGAAAAGATTGTTCTTAACCAAGGAAAGATACACAATTATAGTCAATTCTATTCATTAATGTCATTCCCTCAAGTTATAAAAAACTGCTTTCCCTGTAGACAGCTTTTTTAGTAGACAACTAGAACTCCAATTTTGACCACATCATGATGAGTTTTAAATTCCCAGAGTAATTTTCAAATGAGTTTACTTGACTATAACTTCTCCATCAGCTTTAAGCATAATTTTACAATGCTATTTTGGTTGGAGGCCTGTTTTCATGGGTTTACAGACACATTTCCTTATTAAAATGCTCAAAACCAAGAAATGGGGTAAAAATGGGTGGGTAAAAATGCTACAGTGAAATAAAGAACATACACATATCCTGCACCTAAATAAAGCAGTCTGAAAGGCACTCTATTCAAAGTCCCATTAAAATTCAATTTGTTTCTATGATGTTTCTGTGTCCCAATACACAGCTCTCCAACCTTTCACCTTTCCAAGATGTAAAATTAACAATTCTGACATTTATAGGATATTGGCTTAAAAATGTCAGTAAGGGAAAATAAAAAAGTGGAAGCAGAGCAATATTTATCAGTTGCAAAGCTCTGGCCATGATAAACACCAACATTATCCTTGACAAAATTATACACCTATATGTATTCTTCTCTTCAAAGTAAAAGTTTCTGTATTTCTGGCAGGTGATATTTATATAAAATGTATGACAAGAATTACTATGGCAACAAAAAACACATTTTAAAAAAATATTACTTTTCCTATTCCTGTTTCATTTTTCTTTCAGAATAGGTTAATTTCAAGCACTGATAAATCCTTATATTCTTTTTCCTTGACTCTGCTGTTGAGCTTCCTGAATTATTGGGCTTTGGCCAAAGACGCTGGGCTGTCCAAGAGCCTCAGCACTATGAGGTGATGCTCTGCTTTTATTCCAGATTCTAAAGCACATTGCAAATCCCAGCTGTAACCCTAAAGGATTCCAGCAGAGAGAGATACTTTTTCAAATTGCATATGAAAAATAAGAGGTATACTACAAGGCCCATCCCTTGGGATATTTAAATTAAATGGAGGAAAAAAAAATCCTGGTAGCTGACATACCCTCCAACAGAGAACAATCCCAAAGGAAATGGAAAGCACTTATTAGTTTTACTTCCACTCCTCCATAACTTACAGGATACTGTTCTAACAGACATATAGCTCTATTCCACTGAAATAAGGCTATTTTATTGATTTCAAACTCTCTCATAAACTTGAAATATTTTAATTACCAAATAATCCATTTTGCATTTCACAGGCAGCAATTTGCTGAGCAACATAAACCTAACGAAACAATGCCTGATTGAAAAAGTGAAATATGTTCCTGTAAACAGAGAGTACCTGGTGTGTCCTTGAAGCCTATTGTTTTGGGAAGGTGCCAGAGAAAAATATTAAAACATGCAATTCGAGAGAGGATTTTCTTAGTTTTAATAAGTCAACTTTTGAAATTCCCATAGATTAGCATAAGACAGAAACCCTCCAGCACTGGCACTTCAAAAATGCTCATAAAACAGGGTGGGGAGATAACAGGCAAATATCTGCTATTGAGTCCACTCTGAAGACAGACAAGAGAAAGATGATAAGGGTCTTCATTCATTGATGTCCAATAATATTTGTTCTCAGCCTAATGTCAGTTATCTCACAGCAAGTTAATAGCAGCCAAAAATTTCCTTCAGCGTCCAGCACTCCTCCTAACACCAGCACAGTACCTTCAAAGGCACATTTGGCAGCGCTGTACATTAAAAAAGCAAATGAAAATCCGTGCTCTCTTTGTGTCAAGCCCTGCAGACACCGTGCTGGAGCCCTGGCTGATCTGAGCTCTCACACAGCAAGGCCCCTTCACAGCTCTCAAGGAGTTTAATTACAAGGAAGAATTGCTCTCCCCACTTGGCAGTGGAGGCACAGATAAACAGAGACATCATATCAGCAAGTAAGAGATGTTAAAATCAGATCTTTAACCTGAAGGCCACGCCAGCATGCTGCAGAGTCTGTCACATTTCTCCTTCGTTAGCATAAATAATCCTTGGTTGTGTCAATCAGGGTGGCTGTAAATGCTTTTGAAAGCTTTTGAGGTCTGCATGTAGTCCACAGGAATGCCACATTACAGTTTAATATTCAAGACTGTAATTTTTCTTAAAGTTAGGCCAAAATCAAGTGGTGCAGAGATGAATATAGCAGTTCTCCCCATGCTGCAGGGCTCTGTGGGCCCCACAACTTTGCCTGAAGCTCCACAGCTCAGAGGATAGAGGGACATGGATTTAAAATGCCAACTGTTGCTCACTGTAAATACACATACACACACATACTATGCAGCTGAAACTACCAATCTGCTATAGCAATGAAGTTTTAACCTGCAAGAAACACAGAAACAGAGAATAATCACTGTAAAAGTAAAGCATGCAGAGGACTATTCTTTTAATTTAAGATGTGAGATGTTAAGGTTTTTTCTCAAGATAAATTAAAGCATTAAAAGTGAACTCAGTTTTAATCTTTTTTTTTTTAACTTGCTTTAATTTTCCAGTCCACATTTGATCTAAAATATTTAGAAGAGCAATGTGTTTAGCCCTTAACAAAACTCCACCTGAAATCTCCTTTAGAACATTTTAGCTCTCTCTTCCTTTCCTTCTGCCAACAGCAAGACAAGGGAAATGGGGGAACAAAAACTAAAAATAAACCCCACAGGCAGTTTGCATGGAAGTAGAGCTGTGGTTTTCCTTGGGCAAGATTACCTAAATTCACACCATCAGCTCCCTTACATTGGCACAAATTGGAGTAAATTAGAGGCACTCACAATGCACAGACCAGATCAGCCAACACCTGCCAAAGAAGTGCAGGAGGAGCAAGTCCTCACGTGGTTTTTCAAGGTTTTCTGCTGGCTGTTTCAATGTGGTGTGAGACCATGACACAGCAGCTCTAACACAACCATGCTGAGGGAAACTCTTATCAGAGCCAAGGCAAAGTCGTTTGGATGAGCCCTCTCTTCACTGCCAGTGTCTGGGTGCAGATATCGCAGGAAGAAGGAGAGGAACATCCAGCTTTCTCCCAATTTGGATGCAATGTGACATTTCATTGCCTTCTGCCTTCAAATTAGCATTCCAAAGCCTGAGCACTGCCTACCCTTGTGTTTGTTTCAGCTGTTCTTCAAATGCCCTGGCTGCCCCTGACATTTCTGTCTTCCAGAGACAAAGTCAGAAATGCTAAACATGGAACAAATGCAGTGAGGGGGCACCCATCAACCTTATTTCTGTGACACAGAGCTCTGTGTGTCCATAGACCTCCAAATTCTATCCACAACTCACACTGGGGTGGTGGTGTTTGGTGGCAGCAGAAGGTGACCTCACCCTTGGGGTGTCGGAGCCCAGGAAAAAAAGAGAGAGGGAGAGAGGTCTGGTTTTCCTTCTCACTGTTGGACAAAAGAGCAGGAGAACCTGAAGGCCTAGGAAGGGAGGGTGAAGGACAGTGCATGAGGAAAGGATGGAGAACAGCAGGGCCCCTCTCACCTCTGGTCAGAGGGTATGCCTGGTTTTATTTAAAGCATCACAGACATGCTGCCGAATTTTCTGCTTCCTGACTCTGGCTTGGGATGCTGCCCACTGCTATGGCAAAACCTCACCCATTCTCTGCAACCCTTATTTACAGTTAGAAGGACTTTTTTTCTTTTTTTTTTTTTTCCCTGATGGGTTTGGGCCTTCAAAGTTTTGGGATAAATCTGCCTTAACACCCACACTTAAAAATGCAAATCAGCTTTTCAACAATGAGGCTCCCGAAGAGGAGAGTTTATTGAAAACATAAGGCTCTTACACACTAAGCCACATTATCCAGGAGGGAGGAGACCTGCGGGAAGAGGAAAAAAAAGTGAGTGAGCCCCATGCAAAATGCATGAGTCTTGATAGCTTCCTCTAGTCCACCATATGCATATTTAATGAATTCGTTACAGCAACTACTGCAACTATGAGTCAAATAAGCCCAATTGTTCAAACAAAATGACCAGTTTGATATACAGAAAACAGACACTGTTAAAGGAATGCTGACAGCCTCCACACTGGAACTGCCACGTGGCTGTCAAGACTACCCAGTGTCCTGTAGGCTTGGCCAGAAGGAGGCACAGGAGAAGAATAGCTGTTTCCACAGGATCTGCATGAACAGCTGAAAGGGCTGATCCTCAGCAGCAACTGGAGTAGCTGAGCTACAAAGTGTAGTTCCAGCCATTGCTGACTCACTCAAATTTTGAGCAGTCAAGCACAATTGAAGGTTTTTAGGGCTGAGACTCACAAGGAATGTCACAGAGCATTTCAGCAGAGACCAGGAGGTCTCACCACCATCCACCCCAACCTTCCACACAGCAGGTCCCAAACTCAGACTGCGTGACCGGAGTTTTGTTGGGGTGAAGTGAAGCAGTAAATCTCTTCTCCAAAAGAGCATCTAAAGCTCTTCCACTGGTTACAAACACTCACCCAAAGCATTGGACCAGGCAGATTAAAAAGTGGGAAATGCCACCATACCTCATCAGGTATTTATATCACTTCCTTCCTATCATAACACTGATCTGATCCCCCTTTCCAACACAAACACAGCCAAACATCTCAGATTTTCTTAAAAACAAACCAAAACATTTAATTATTATGTTTTGGAGGCATGGAAATTTAATGCAAAATTATCTCAAATTAACTCAAAGCAGTTTGAGATTTATTCACAACACGGTTTTCAAGGCCCACATACATTTAGTAGGCTTTCAATTTGTCACTGCCCAAGTACTGCCTAAAAAAAAAAAAAATGCAATATTTAACCTTTCTTTTCTGGATACAAAATAAATGAAAGTTTGTGAACTTTATACAGTAACATTTGTGCTTTGAATGAGCTTAATGTGCCTCCAGCAAAGCTGTACGACATTCGCCACTTCACAGTTTAAAAGCGTGTTCTGATAAAAGGTCAAGGGAAAGAGAAAAATAAGGGAAAGGCCTCCAAGGTTATAAATATACTAGACAGGAAAACCATTTCTGCTCTGTTAAATGCCTGCTTAAATATAAGTCTATTAGCCTGATGAGGTTAAGACCTGAATGAAAATTTATGTCTGATTTTGAAAAGAGAATGGTGATATTCCCTTATTTTCCATTTTCCTCCATTTTCTAATTCTCTTTATTTCTTCCTCTTTTCTTTCTTTCTATTTCTGAGGTTCCCAAGGTTTGGGATCTAAAGATTCAAAAATAAAGCCAGAATATTTAATAAAAGCATCTCATCAGAAACAATTACCTACTTTTTGTGAGAAGCTGATGTTAAATAGTTCGAATGGACAAAATAAACCGTGTGGTTGACCATAAAAAGTTTTATATACAATTTCAACAATCACAAAATGAATTATTTGTCTGAAGTTTTAGAAAGGGTCTGAAGCATACATACACAAAGCCCCACCTTGGAAAAGTGTCAAGCTCTTCTAAACACCTTGGGATTGAAGCCACAGGGAAGTTTCAGATTTCTGCCCTACCAGGATCCAAATTTGTCCAGCAGCTGCATCTCTTTTGTCTGGGACTCTCCACAAACCCAAATCTCAGTTAATGTCTGCCATCAAAAGAATCTGCCTGTGATAGTAGAACTCTGAAAAACTATTAGCTTACTTAAAAGTCATTTATTCTATTTTTTTCTGTAATAGGGCAAGGTCTATTAACTAATATTGGACATATATCTGGATATTTTAAAGTGTAGTTATAGAATCCACCTCAGTAAGAAATAGATAACTTTCATACAAATTTTTTAAATCTCCTGCTTCATAGTTCCTAACTGATGGTTTTTATTGCTGAAAGGATAATTCTAGCATTTGTAATAGGAAATACTCATTTAAATTAAATCGTATATTTAAAAAATGCCATGCACAGGAGCTGATTAAATATCATAAAACTTACACCGCTCTGTTAATTTTTTCCTCTTTTTTTTTTTTTAACCTTGTTGTATATTTCAATTTCTAATTTGTTTTGGTTGATATACTATAAACTTTAAGGTTTGTGATCAATCCTGCATCTGTGACCATTTTGCTGTTTACGTTAGAAACTTCTCATCTTGCATTAACACGCAACCCTGAGCCCGAAAATTCTTGCAAGGTAACTTCCTGCATCTCCTTTTAGAAATTAAAGCAACAATTAACCATAGAAATTCTGTACCAGTTTTTACTTTGCTACTAAAGATTAAGAAAACATTGCAAAACCAACAAAATCATGCTGATTTAAAAGAAAGCCAGAATTCAGTGTTTACTTGAATAGTAGCCAATAGCAAGAAAAACCTTGCTTCTAGAAAGGAAAAATAAATTCCAGCATTCAAAAAATTACAAAAGTATAACCAGGCAAACAAAATATAAGGGATCTTAAAACTATGATTTGAATTTTATTCTAGGTTTATTTAGATATTGAAGAAGGCAAATGTGAAAATTTTGAAAAAACTAGAGCTGGGGAAAAAAGAGTTATTAATTTCTGCTATTATGCAATGCTTGCTAAAATCACTATATTTATGTCATTTGGTTAGGACCTTTATCTTTGGTGCCCAACACTTAAAAGCAACTTTTTTTTATTATTATTATTCCCCAAACCACAATGAAAGACAGTCTCATTTAAAATTTTCTTTAAGACAAGGATTAGATTCACTGCATTAGTTGATATGTTGAGAAGAGTAATTTCTTGAATACTCAAAGTGCTTGGGGGAAAAAGCCCAAGTCCTGTACCCTGCTGTGTTATTATTTTCTTTCTCACAATGCCAGTGGTTTAACCCTGGTTTGCTCTTAAAGATTTGCAGGTGTGCCCTGCGTGTTGCAGAGGTGTAGGTAAATAACTGACTGAATTTGAAAATACAAGCATGGATGAAAATATTTCCAGAAAGTGATCAACAGAATACCTAACAGTAAAAATTTGCATTAGATTCTTAAAAATCAGCAAATTTGACACAACTTTTATGTGGCAGATCACCCAAAAAATTTGCCTAAACCCTCTCTGGGCTGTCAGTAATGTGGTAAAGAGACTTTCAAACATGTCATCCTTAAAAGGCTGATAGCTTTAATTCTTGCTACCTGGGAACTTTTGAGTAAAACATCTCTTTTAAGAGATAAAGACACATTGTCAAAACTGAAAAATTTATGTGAAATAGAATTCAACGTGTTCCCTGGTGCATTTTTGTGCAGATGTTTTCAAATCTTCTATTGTCATAACTGCAAATTAAAGTTTTGTTAAAAGTGATTTTTTAAAAAAATTGCTAAGTACCTAACATATGCCTTTTTTCCCCCTTTAAAGATTTACAAGATTTTGTGATTTCATCCTGATTTAGGATAAAGTTTTTCAAATACAAAAACAAGTTAAAATATCACTTCCTACTTAGTGCTACTGCACAAAGATTAACAAGAGCTCATAATTGGAACTGAACCTGATAAACAGGTTTTTCCATTCATCAGCTTTCTAAAAAGTTGTTGCAAATTTCAGAGGGAGAAAAGGATTTCCTGAGAACTCTACAGATTCATACTTACAACACTAACTATCTTTCTTATCACCAGTTCAACTCTGCTCTTAGGTGGAGCCAGCCAAATCATGGATATATGCTGCTTTTGGGGGGGAATTTCAGATTCTGCACTTTTTAGGCTGATATTCAGACACTTATAATTCTACAAATGGCAATTTTGCCATAAAATTCATCCCCTTTAGAACATGACCCTGAATTGAAACTCAATTTTTGCCCCACTTCCTGAGGGAAACAGTGCAAGTTCATTGTTGTAAAGATTGTGACCATGTAGGCACTGACTATACTAATTTAGTATAATACTAATCTACTAAAGCTCATCAAATGCTTAATTCACTTTAATGTCTGAGCATCATCTGCATATTTTATCCTTGGTAACACCCACTATGCTTTTATTTGCTCTTCACCAAATTATCTTTGTGCAACACTTTTCATATCAATCACAGCCTCAGGCAAACTTGTGTACATCAGGTCCATACCTCTTCCATGAAGACAAAAAAAAAAAAAAAGAAGAATATGGAAATGCCTTGAGCAGGTGATTGTAGGGAGTTCAGAGTTATTTGTTGCTCTTTTAAATTGTCATTCAAAGCAATATTTTAAAATTTCAGATTATCAAAAGCCTAGTGAGCTGGTATCAAGTTATGTTGATACCAGACTCCAGATTCCTAATGAAAATGGATTAAGGTGTACTTCTCCAAAGACTCCACTACATTACTGTAAAAACATATTCAAAATGTAGAACAATTCCACACTATCTTTACAGAAATGCATATTCATCTTTCTATTCCTGTCCATCTCCAGGAATTAATTAATCCACAAAAGATGAGGAACAATGGAAATGTCCAGTGGCTTTAACCAGGCATATATAGGAAAGAACACGCCACTACCAAAATATGCCATACAAGTCAGCACCTATTGTCTTTGTTAAAAACTCCACCATATGCTATTTACAGTGCAATATTAAACAGGAAAAGGCATAAATTTCTTTTTTGTTTGTTTATTTTAAGCAGAAGAAAATTGCTGTACAACATACCCCATCCTTAACATTGCTGCCATTTCCCAACAAAAAGATATTTTTACAGCATTTATAATAAACCTTGGCTTCTAGCTATCATTTCCAGATAATGTTCCTAACATCAGGTGCCCTGGGTCCTTTGGTAACATTTTCCAAGACACTTTTCCAAGGCAGAGAGTGCCACCCCCCAAACAGGGCTGTCACACACCAGTTGACACACAATACTTGCCACTGCATTACATCTCAAGCACTCTTGATAATAAATGTTTGAAAAACTAAAACAGCTACAAAGTGCTTCAGTTTCTCCCATTTAAGGAGCTGCTAACCCTTTAATAATTTGCTTTTGCATAGAAGAGATATTAATGACAAATAATTAGCAATTAACAGGTTACACATTACATGGTAAAAGTAACTTAAACGTAAATCAAAACCATCATTGAGGGGCTGTGCTGAGCCACACCAAGGCTTCACCCAACCACAACTCCTTGTCCCTGACAGCTGCCAGCAACAGGAGCCTGGGAAAGCAAGCAAGAATCACACAAGCATGAAATGCTAATTCCATGTGACCCTCTTCCAGGTTCCAGTTGTTCTCACCTCGGGCTTCCAGCACCAGGGATTGCGTTTTGGACCACGGTCATTAGAGCAGAGAGTGCATCTTAACATCCTCCTGGCTTTTCCTTGGCTAAACACGGCTGCTGACTTCCTGAAAATTCATAAACCCTGAAAAAAAAATGATTACGGGAAATGATCAATGATTCAGAAGCCTGACTATTAGAAGGAACTGGAAATGTTGTGTGATTACAAGCCTTTACCAAGAATAAGAACAGGATTGGATGAAAGAGCAAAAACTGTGCATGGGTGTAAAGCGGAGGCAGACATACATAAAGCTGCATTTACACACACACAGAGACTGAATTGCACACCTTGAACCCACATCAACAGGTTTCTGATGGAGAAAACTTCAGGGTTTACTTCCAGGATAGACCCAAGTTACTAGAAAATAAGAAGATAAACTTTGGATCTGTTGTTCTATCATCCAGTTTTAATTCCTGCACTGGATATGAGGAAACTACAACATAAGGAAACACCCTCAAAATTCCTTGGGCTGCAATGTCTGGAATTCACCATCTTAAGCAAGCTTCAAATCATGGACATACCAGGCAACAGTGTTCTAGACTTTACTTTGAAATACACAAACACAGAAAAAAATTACTTGTTTTCTATCTTTTATTCCATGTGCCTTAAGAAACACATTTTTACAGAATTCTCCTGCATTTTGAAGACACATTTTGAGTGTAACCAAGCAAACTGCTTTGCATGCAAAAATATTCACTGAAGTATTTTAAAATATATTTCAGTGTAGTTTATTATCTCCATGCACATTAAAAACAGTTCACACACCAAACTATAAATACTGAATATTTGAAGCAGCTCCTCTGCTGAGAAACCTGAAGAAAAATACACTGGCTTAAATATATCTTTAGAAAACAGTCAAAATAATGAATAATTTAAAACAGAATGGGTTCACTAACAATTTGCAAGAGAAAGAGCTACATTCTATAATATGTCCTTTAGCCAATATTCTCTCTCTTCTGCTTCTTGCAGTTACTTTTCACAGCACATTATCCAGCTTGACATACATGTTATAACAATTATGCAGATAGAATATTAATTACCCGATTTGATACTCTCTAAGACACCACCCCCCCAAAAAAAAAGCTTTTTTTCAAATTAAATATATCCTTTTGTTGCATCTATCTTTTATATTTCTTTTTATTTATTGTGGGACATTCAAATCCATTTTCTATGCCAGACCCATAAATCCAAATGGAGGGGTGGGAAATTACATATTATAAATTGAAGAATCTGAGTTCTGTTCACACTGAACTTGCTGAAAAAATCCCAATTCCAGCTGTTTCAGCTCCTGTGGAATCAGGGGCATCTGCTGAAGGACACTGGGCAAATCCTCAGAGCTTAACCAGCTTCCCAAAGCAAAGAGAATATTCCAAATATTCCCAAAGGGAAGAGAATATTATAAGGGAATACTCCTGAGGTACAACTCTGAAAGATTCTGACTTCATGCAGGTGAATACAAGCCAACGACAGTAAGTAATAATAAAGGTAACATAAACATTAGGAAAAATACTTCAAAAAATCGTGCAAGGTTCAAGTTGTGCCTTTGCCACATTATCTCCCTCAGTCTCCTTCCATCTCATAAATACTTGGGATTAGAAAAACACTGTAATGTCTTCCTGAGTAACAGATGTTATTTGGCTCATACAATGGGCTCCAAGTACCAGATTGCAATGACTTACAAGAATCCAGAGCACACTGTGTTTTTTCTATTGCTTAGCAATTCACGGAGCTGAAAATAGGAAATATCGCTGAAATCAACGTATGTCTAATTCTTCAGATGGCAATTTGCTGTATGGGAAGCTGTTGGGTTTTTATTAGGAATTTTCTGTTTCATGAATGTCTATTCATTACTATCAAAAAATAGAAATTTGTGTTCTGTGTGTTCCATTTACATCATCCTCTCAGAGTAGTTCCAGGGAGCCCATTCCATTCACAAAGAAAGGCTCGGATTCCTGCATCTGAAACCTTGACATCACAAGGAAATATGATTGGGCCTGCAAACCCTGAATGTGCTGAAAGAAACCCCAGGCTGTTCAGGGTAACAACTCTAACCCTTCCTTCCAGGTAATCCCACAGACCAAAACTGAGAATATCTGCATTTTGCAGGTGAAATTCCTGCCTCTCAGAGATGCTTTTCTCACCCAATTCTTCTCCTCCCCACCTTTCCTGCATCAGGACTTTACTGTTGAGCAGAAAGTATTCCAGGGGACACAAAACTCTTCTTGTTCCACCTCCTAGGCAGAGGAGACTGTGCCCCCTGTTCTCCACCCATTCCAGAGGGTGGCTGTGCTAGAAACAGAAATACACAGCTCACGTAGAAAGCACATCACAGTTCAAACCACATTTGAATTCCAAAAGTTCAGAATTATAACACAGGGTGCTGCAGTGTTTGTTCAGGCTGTATATTTTATGACACAGTCAAAAATAATGTAAATATACATTAAAAGTCATGAACATGGAGGGTAGGACCCTGCTTTGTGCCTTGCAAATACACTCAAGGAATGAAGGCTGTCCCCAGGTAATCTGAAAGTGAATTTAGCTCTTCAGGTGTTTTACTTGAGAAACAAAACATGAAGCCTAAGCACAAGGGACTTGAAATATTTTGATAAATGATAAGTAATAAAAAGATAATGAAAAAAGTGAACACACTTTGGACTTGAGGTTTGAACAACCAAAGCAGTCACAAGCAAATGGATTTATGGAAACTGCAGAATACTATTAAATGCATATGTTTGCAACAGTAGAAATGAAGGTACAGGCTGAAGGAGTGAACAAAAATTTGCATCTTATAATTGTTTCTACAAAAGACTGAGAATATCATGTGAAATGACAGCTGTCTTTTTCTCTCTCTTTTCTTTGAGCAGACTTGTCACCAGCTTCACCACCGCTATTCAGCCATCAGCAGATAATGGGGTGGTTCTGGAACATTTTGAGTTATCCACAATCATTTTTTTTTAAGATTTGGAGGGGATATTGTTTGAGAGAGTTTTGTGGTTTGGTGGGGTTTTATCCTTTTTGTTTCCTTTTGGGGGTTTTTTTGCATGTAACTGAAAAATCCGTTTTTCTCATTGCAACAGTTAATTTAAAAAACAACCAAGAAATACGTTCATTAGTACCACGAGGCATGCTGTCCCCTGTGCAAGATGTTACCATGCTGCTGCCATAACTGAAGTTTTGTTGGACAGACTTTATTTTAACAAGATCCTCTTTGCCTGAGGTAAACATCCTCTTAAATAGGTAGAACTGGTATGAACATTTGCCATCGTGGAGGGGGAGGAATGACACAGGGTTAGAAGTCCCTGTCCGGATTTTGAAGATATGTACATTAAATCAGGAAAACTGCAAATATTTCTTGGGATGGCAGGAAGCAAAGTCTGCTCTTGGAGAGGCTGGGATGCTGCTTCCAAAGAAGTGTTGCCAGCAAAGTTTTGTCACCTCCACCTGAAAAAAGCCAATTCACGGCGAGGAAATTGATAGTAAACATTTCATTCTGTGCTTAGATTTTTATATTGTATAGCTGCTAAAGGATTAACCAACACTGTCGGTAAATACAGTGAAAATAAGAGTGAAATCTTGCTAGCAGTTTGTGCTTGTTTTGTAAAATATGTTAAAAACCCAATAAAATGCAGAGTGAGCAGTACTTGCCTACCAAAGCAGTACTTCTGGCCTCCTGTCAGAAGGCTACAATTTGGAGACCCATGGGCTACTTATAGTGGCCATTTATTGGAAAGATCTTCTCTAAATCTATGCAGAAACACCTCCTGATCTTTCATAAGGAATCTCTCAAGGCTCTCCTCCCTCTGTAAGGCATCCCATCACACAATCAGCACATCCAGTACGCAGAAGTAAAACGGTTTTGCCGAAGTGCTCACTTGCCAAAATACCTTTAGCTTTTATTGTATTCAGGAAAAAGACAATTATCTGGAACTGTGTCACTTAATAAAAAGCCTTTTATAATCTCCTGAGTTTCCTTCTCCTCTTGTGTGTTATACTAAGACTACATGGGTGTGTCACACAAAAGATACTGCAACCAAAGCTACACAGAGCTCCATTTTCCATATGGCTCCCTAAGACACCTTTTGCTGAGGATATTATGCACATCTCATAGGAAATAAATGGGTTTCACCACAGGAGAAAAGGGCCACAGGTAGCCTTACACATTCCCACGATGTAAGCTGCCATTTAGCCCCTGAACTTCACTGTCTATATCCCATTTAACACCTCATTATCCTTCTTCATGTTTCATAGAAAACTCTACCCACAATTCTAATGCAAGGAAAAAAAAAAACAAAAAACCCACAACTGTGACAAGCAGGACTCAAACCAGAAGCAGAGGAGGTGTTCAAAGCCAGATTTTTTTACCCTGCTTCCTCAGCACTGCTGCAATTATTTAATTATTCGGGGAAGGAGCAAGTAGATGCATTTCACCTTAAGAACATTGAAGGCTTTCCACCACCTAAGGCTGTTCCAAGGCACTTCCAAGGCAAACTGAGACTGAGCTTACCTTGAGTAAACAGCGTCCAGGTGGCTTCTCTTCAAGACAGAAACAAACAAACAAAAAAGGACCCAATAAAACCTAAATCATGTAGTGATGCTCAGCTTAAAAGTTTCTACCAGGCATGACCAGAATGGCAGGCGGAAGGAAAGAAAGGATCTGATTTTTTTCTTATAAAAGCAATGAAGGCATGAGAAACCTCACATTTCTGGAGATTGTAAGCATCTATGACACAAAGGCACAAAATATAGGGTGTCTTAAAGTAGGATCAATTCCGGCAAAATTGAAATAGGTTAAATACTAACAAAAATATATTTTGTTCATTCAGCTGAATATTTTGCACTTAAAGTGTTTATAAGTAATAAGACTATCACTACAACACAATTGTGGCATAATTTATCAAGGCATTACTTTAAAAATGTAGGCAAAGACTATATCAAGGCTTTTCCAGCATAAAAACAATTTTTTTGTGTGTGTATTCTAAAGAAGCTGCCCAAAAAGATATCTGCTAAGCTATTCAAAATCAGAATCCTCTGTATCAAGAATATCTTCATTTTCAAAAGCATTTGCTACATGTAAAAACCTAACGTAAGGCAATTCCAATTCCTAGCTTAATTTTCATTCACAGTCTCAATTACTTCTGAAGCTACTTTAATTTCAATGTAAAAAGGGACATATTAATTTGGAGTTTGTCTACTGGGACTTCATGCACAATATCATCTTACAGCTGCACAGTATTTTCTGTGGGGCCTAATCTTGGTAAAAATATCACCACCTTTGCTACCCATCAAAATTCTCAGTACCTCAAAATATCTACTTTAAACTGCAGTATTTTCCACTGCAGGTGGATTTTCATGGTAAGGTTGCTCAAGAGCAGCCATGTGCATCCCACCCTTAAGCAAAACAAATGGATCTTTATTAAAGAATAATTGTAGAAGTTGATGATGCAGTCCACACATAAATGCAATTTTGCTGCAAAATGCACGTTTTCCTGTTACAAAAAGCTTTGTTACAGTGGGAATGTTTTCTGTTCTTCCACCTTGCTGTACAGATTTGCTTGCAGTAGGAGGGGTGGACTACTCTGCTCACCAACAGCATCCTCACAATTGTAAAGTGTATTTCCACTCAACCACTAGCCAAGTGCCCAAAAGAGGAAAGGTCATCCCAGAGACAGCTGAAATGATGGGACAGCCATTTGTCTTGATCTCCTGCACACTTTGTTAATGATGGGCTGAACAACACCGTGACTACAGCCAGCTGACAGGAATTCTAACCTGATTAAATGTCCCGCTATGTTTTAATACCCTTAAATGGAATTTTTATGGCCTGCTCTGCAAGCATATTATTAATACAGAACCATCAAAAAAAAACCCCACAGACATCCATAATAGCTCATCAATTTATGGCCAGGCACTTTTGACCTTGAAAAATCAGCTGTCTTTCAGATTAACACAGCTATGTTTTGAGCAGGGGAAGAAAAAAAATAGAAGCTATAAAATTATCATCCTTATTTTTGTCACATGCCATCGCTGCAGTAGGGAATAAAGGCCACACTGCTGGCTCTTTATTGATATTGCTGGCAACCTCTGACATCAGAATTAGAATCTGAGAGACCTATTTCTAACAAAAATCCACTTAGACATTAACATTTCAGCTTTAGCAGGTCACAGGATGCGCTGCTGGTGGAAGGTTGTGTTCAGTCTGACTTCCACTCCCCCATCAGTGGGTTTTCACATTTCCTGTCCTTCACAAAAGACCTCAAAGCACTTAAAAATCATTTCTAATGTGGACCACAACATCCACCCACAGAACAGGTCAAGGGCTCTTCTGGGAGAAGAGATAGTGAAGGGAAAGGACAAGTGGAAGTCAGGAATTCCATTCCCCTCTCTAACGTAGGTGGTGGTGATGGATTAATAGTGTTGGAACATGCAGGGAAGAGAACTACACAGATGCCTTGGGGAATGAGGCTCCAAATTAGGGTGGTGGGAAAGAAATGGGCAAAATGAGCATGAAGGTTGTTACAAAAGATGAATTCTCGTACCAGAAAGAAGCCACCAATGGGCTTTCTGAAGGACTGGTCTCAGGATCTGAGACAGGGAGATGCTCCTTAAGGTAGGAGGAATGGCAAATCATTCCAGGCTATAGAACACTTCCATTTACAGCAAAGGAAAAGGCCCAGGGAAGGCAATCTTATAAGCAGATTTTTAATTTACTTTTTTATTTCCTTTCAGTATCAAATGGCTCACAACTGGTTATTTCTGAGGAGCCTCTCCCCTGGCATAAATAACCAAATGTACCTCCAAACACCAACACAGCACTGGGCTTCCATTTTCCAACAGCCAGGCCACTGGAATCCAGGAACCACTTCTCATGCCTTCAAATAAATACTCATTACGTACTAAATTCAAGACAGATGCTTGACATTCGAGTTACCAAGGTTTTTGATCAATGGAGTAGATTTTAACTGCCATGAACTTGATCTAGTTAACTTTATTATTTACATTATTGCACGATAATGTCCACGATAGACTTGCAATGGAATTTTTTTGAAACAAACTTCCGCATACTTTTAGCGAGCAAAAATTTTTTTTCCTGCATATGTTCCTTCAGAAAGCAAAGACAAAAATTGATCTTCTCCATATTCTGTTCTTGGTAACAGATTTGTTTGGAAAATTAAGTAAATCATAAATCATATATGCTTTTATTTGAGACCTTTTAGTCTCAATTTCCTTCTGTCTTTATTCGACCTGTTGTGAAACAATGAGAGTGAGAAGATTCTGCTTCTCCTGGTCTGTTTTCCTACCCTTTTGTCTTTAGAAAAATTAATAAAAAGAAACATCAATAAAACAGAAAAAGGAGAAGAGTACAAGAAATACTCCCACACAGGGCTTTTAATGTTCTTCTAGCTTGATTAACAACCTGTCCATCCAATCGATTAAAGATTCAATCAAGACAGGCATCTTCCATTCTTTTGTATAATTACAATGCAGCATCCAGGAGAATCATAATGGTACCAGATGACAGAGTCACTCTAGTATATAGAATATTAACTTTACCTGATCTTATGATTACATTGTCTTTTAAAGAAGACATTATCAGGGGAGGCCCACAGGAGCATTATTCACACTGATATCGATATCAGGTGAGGTGAAGATAGCTAGACCAGCACTACAAATACTCCTATTTTTGTCAGTTAAACTCAGCTATTAAAAGTCAAAGGCAGTGCTGATACCTCCCTCCTGGTCTGAATCCTATCAAGTAAAGATGTGAGAACTAAATGAAAAGTTTAAGGTGCCCTTCTTGAATGCATTCATGATTTTCTGTGAGATTTAGAAAGGATTTTGAGTGAAGACCATTACTTAGCAAGGATAATTTAGAAGCAGTTAAGATGGAAATAAAAGAGTGAACAACAAAACAAAATCCTGCAAGACTGTAATTCATAAATCAAATCAAGCAACCAATAACACCAACACCCCTTACGTACAAAAATCAGTACCAACTGTTCTTTTGTGATGTTCCTAAATTTTGATTTTAGCTAAATGCCAGTCTCCTCCAAATGTGCAGTAATGATGTTAAAACTCCCGAGTTCTCCTGCAATCATCTCTGACACTTTATTAGAAATGTCCCAGAAACAGCACCTGAGCAATTTATCCTCATCAGAGCACTCTCATATTGGTGCCATGGAGAATCAAGGGAAGGAGAAGAGCCCACTCCCAGCCTACAGATAAACACCAGGCATGTTCCCACAAACCATGGCAGGCTGCCTAAAGGTTTCCAAGGCTTCATTCTACCAAAGACTCATCTGTTCTCCTAGAGACAGAGAGATTTTCCCAGAGCAGAGCAGTGACAATCAGGCTGGTGCAAACATTTCTGCTCTGTTAATGAGGTGACATGCAATGAAATATGCACCATCCGTCCCAAAGCAGGTGTTCTGCTGCAGCTGGAATTCCCACTGCCCTGCCCAATGACTCCTGGAAAAATGAGAAGGGCACAGGGAGATAATGGAATCCAGGCCATTGCAGCACAACAGTGAGAGATGAGAGACTGATTTTGGTCATTTTTTAAAGGTCAGATAACTACAGTGTTCTTGTTTTCCCATGTCTTGCAGCATGCAAAGGGAATTCTTTGGAGATGAAATTGAGCAAAAAGGCAGAATCCAAGAGCTAAAACTCTGCTCGCTTGACAGGACCTGGCCACAGATGCTGCAGGATAATCTTCCCTTCAGCATATTTAATGTGAAAGTAACATCTTCAAGATCATGTATTGCCTTCTCCCAGACCTCTGTGGGCCCAAAACACTTGTTGATGTGGATATACTGTCTGAGACATCGTTTGGGGTATTTAGCATAGTGCCAAATGATTTTCCTTCTCTCTAGCGCCTGCACTACAGTGCAGCATTTCCTACAGATTTCTATTTCTCCTGTTTCAAGGCTGGAGAAAACTAGCCTCCTTAACCCAGAGATTTCAGCTGAATTGAATGCAAAAATGAGACAGGTAAAGTGCACAGTAGAACTGTTTAATCTCTGTATTACAACTTCCTGAAGCTCAAAGTAATTACAAGCTCATTAGATCAAATGAAAAAGAGGTGGCAATAGCATTGGAATAATAGTAGAAGAGGGTAAGTTTCATGCTTCATAGTAAAAACCCCACGATTTATCTCCTTTACCTAGTTGAATAGGGCTGATAATTTTCATTCCTATCCTCATAGCAGGTTGAATGAAGCTGACCACAACTTATGCATTTATTTCTTTAAGCTGCTCTTTGTTCCTGTATTTGTACCTCTCTTTTTATGTGCTAAGGAGCACATAAAAATCTGTTGTTCCAAAGGGGTTGGGGCATCACAGTACACCCTCAGAGGCAGCCCCATCTGGAGAAACAGTTTGCAGGGGCTTTTAGCCCTTATTTTCAGTGTCCCTCAACTGTTCATTGAATCACAGAGTGTTGGAGGTTGGAAGGGACCTTTAAGGATCATTTCATTCCTACTGCCAGCCATGGGCAGGGACACTGTCCACTAGACCAGGCTGCTCAGAACTTCATCCAGCCTTGGACACTTCCAGGCATGAGGCAGCCACAGCTCCTGAGGAAAACCTGCTCCACTACTCTCACTGATTTCCTTTCCTAATATCTAACCTAAGCCCATTCTTTTTCAGCTTGCAGCCATCCCCCTGTGTCCTGCCCCTACACACTCTAGCAAAATGCCTCTTTCCATCTTTCTTGCAGGCTCCCTTCAGGTACTGGGTATTGCAGCAGCCCTCTTGTGAGAGGGTAGAAATGAGCCCAGACACAGACTCCTTGTCTATCACAGCATGAAAAGGGCCCTGCTTTATTCCTCTTTCCAGCTCAGCCATCCTGACTCCAACCATTCCCTGACTCTGGCTGCAGCAGCTCCTGCTGGAGGTTTCCCCTGCAGCCTCAGCCTGCTGGTTATTCCCTGCTGAACTCTGCCTGCAGGGATCAGTGTGCAGACTGTGACTGCAGGCTTTGACCCAGCTAGACTGTGACTGCAGGTTCCAGCAACAGGCTCTGACTGCACACCCACACTGACCCCACTGCAGGGATTCTCTCTGCCCAGGAGCCTTCTCCCTCATGATCCTCTCCTTCCCTCTTCCTCAAGGTTCCTTCACAATTTCCCCTTCCCATCTCACCCACTCCCTTTTATCACCCTTACCTTTACTGGATACAGCTGTGGCTCATCAGGGCCAGGCTGTATTGGGTAATTAACACAGCTGTGACTGATCAGGTGCCAGGTCACCTGTATTCCCTTCTCCTACAATTGGAAAGCTGCAGTTCAGGTCATCCCAAAGCCTTCCCTTTTCCTGATTGAAACAATCCTCATGGATCAACACTTGGTGTCCCTTCTCTGGACTCTCTCCATGTCCTTCCTGTGCTGAGACGCCAAAGTTTGATGCAGCCCTGGAAGTACAGCCTCGCCTGAGCAGAGCAGAGGTATAGAATCACCTCCCTCCATTAATTAAGAGGAAACAACTCTGTGCTGCCTTTTATCCTCATTAATCCAACTTGGATGCTAAAATTGTGACAAGTGGTGTAACTCTACTCTGCAGCAAGACAGTTTGCTGCAAGCCCCCTGAGTGCTGTAGTGTACATTTCCCATATATTCCCAATGTACACTGATAAGTGAATGCCAAATAGGATAAATTCAGCTCAGAAATGCATTTGCTCATAAAGAGTCAAGGTTACAAACAAAGACTGGACTGCCTGAATCAACTTCAGTAACACCGTGGCCACCAGCATAACACAGAGCCAAGACAGAGATTGTGCACACAAGCTCTTGGAAAGCCTTTTCTCACCACCTTCCTACTCTTGAAGATTTCAAAGAGCTTCCTGGGAGGTGTTAAGTTACTTTTATTATAATACAAATCTGCTAGGCAAACAATATAGGCCACCTAATGTGTGTAGTGTGCGTATTTAGCTCTTTGTCTTTCATGAAGCTATTATACTAAAAGCAAAATATCTTCCTGGAAACAAATCAGCAAATTCTCTTTTTGTCCAACTGGAAAAAAAAAAAAAAAACAAAAACAAAAAACAAAAACACCAACACCACCTCAAATTATTTATTTCAGGTAAGAATAGGGTAAGAATAGAGTGTGCCTTAGCAAAGTTCACAACCAGCCTGAACTGGTTATACCCTGCAAGAAACAGTTCCATTTGAGACACACATACCCACACATACACCCAAATATCTGCCCATTTACCTACTAGCATTCACAATTTAATCTTAATTTTTTTTTAAAGCCTTCAATTGAACTCTGAACAATAGCTGTATTTGATGTTTAGCTTTTCATATCTGATGGTTGCTTTTTTCCTCCACTTCCAGTACTAGAATAGAATCACAATAAAGCCTCATTTTAAATATCAATTTTAGCAATTCAAATTAAAACACTAAAAACTTGCACTGGCACAGCATTGTTTCAGAGGAATTTTGGACTCTGCTCACTGAAAAGTAATTAAACCAGCGTTTTACAGAGCAGATGATTTGTTTTCAAAGGTAAATTAAGGTGAATCTGTGGTTTTGTGGGCAGTGAAGGGATATTTCACTCGTTACCTACCTAGAGAGCCCTGCTCCCCTTGTTGACAGAGCAGTATTATTGCAGGGCTCTGAAATGTGTAAGAGTTTCAAAGGGAAAAATTTAAGGGATAGATTTGCTGAAAACATTCAGGCCAAAATAAGTATTTATCCCTAAGTTCAATCACATGTTTCCTGACAAGTCAAAAGTACAGCTCCTTCTAGAGACAGATGTATGTTCACATCAGTGCTAAGTCATAATAAAAACTATCCTTGGACTCTGAAAGAGAGACAGAAAAATGCTGCTGTGTTGTGAAAATCACAGGGTGTAAGGAAATGGATTATCTGAAGAAGAAAAAAGGTTCCTGCAGCCTGGGCAGACCCTGATTTCCAGTTGCTTTCCAGCTCTACACCAGCATAGCCCTCTTGACTTCTTGGTGTTGTTTCCAATTCAGGGCAATAAAAGCAAATAGCACACAATGAAAACTAACTACAACCACTGTAAAAAGGGAACAAGTTTCTATATTAGGATGACATTGCTCCAGAACATCCAATTCAAGGCAAGTTCATGGTTTTCCTCAATTTTCTGTAAATGTATTCCAAAGAAGTACTGGCAGCAAAAAGAAAACTGTCTGAAAAAATTGCATTTAATGGCTTAATTCTATGATCATCACCATCAATCATTTTTTAATTTTTTTTTCACCACTTGGTATGGAATAAAAGGCAAATTGCATTTCTTAACACTGAAGGAAGAGGCACACTACATGATACAAAATTTTGTAAACGCTGAAAGAGCATGATGCTGCAATTTGCTGGTGCTACTAAAGAGCTTGAGGCTCACTTTCCTTCAAAAAAAAAAAAAAACCCACATAAGAAAAAAATATAGTCTGATATGCTGGCAAAAGGGATCAGATCAATAAATAACTATGTAACTTCAGTTATAAGTTCCACCTAGGCATTGACACAGTCTTACATTTAACATTCAGGCAAGACTATTTCCTCCTCCAAGATTTCTTTTAATTATATTTCCGTGCATTTTATTACAAGGTATCAAGTACTAACTTCCCATGCTTGTTTCTCCCAGATAACTGCAGGCACCAATGGTGTGGTGTCCTGTGGTTTCCCCCATCCCCCAGATATTTCTCCTTTGTTATTTTAAGTGAGAAAAGCAGGGCATGGAAACAAATAAAAAACACAATAAACATAATAATAGGCTATGGTACATTTTCCACTTCTTTTATAAAGCCATAACACAAAAAACTATTGACCCAAAATCTTGGCAAAAGAATGGGGGGAATGGGTTTCATCTCCTACTAACCACAAAGCCATTTCAGATTCATCTCTCTTTTGCTGTATTTTATTACAAAAACCAATTGGTTTACTATAATAAATGGACATAGGATCTGTTGTTGTGAAAATAGTCATGGCTATTAACTAAAGGTGTGCCCAGGACTCCTAGATGAATAACACAAGCTACATCCATGGGGTTTACCTCAGTCAAAGGAACTGCCTTAGTTTTTGTGCTATATTATCAAGAACAGTGACCATCTGCACCCACAGATGTGCAGAACAGATTGTACTTCAGTTTTGAGAAGGAATTCATGGTTCTGTACTCCAAATTTCTTACCTACCTTTTAAAAGGAAACAAGTCTGAAGAAGTAGACCCTGATTCTGTGGTGCAGTTCTGCCCCCCCACACCTACCTTCTGTGTTTTGGCCACCACTGCTACTATAATTTAGTTGGTTTGATCCCTTTTTCCAGTCTCTTGTCCTGTGTTTGCTTTTCCTTGAAGTTCAGAATTGTTTCTTCCCACAGCAGGAACTGCAAAAATTAGAAAATGGGAGGGGTGGTTTTTTTTGTTAAATACTCTTATTGATATCTGTCCCTCACAACTCTGGGTTTCACTAGCTCTTTACCAGGATGTGGCTAATCCCAATAAAATAGACTGAGCTTGGTGAAGCTAAAAGAGTGGCTGACCTGTTCCTGGAAGGATATAGAAAAGGCCAGAAGAACTTTTTCCATGTATTATCTGAATGCAGATATTTATCCACACTGAATTTATCTACCCTGGAAGTGCTGCTAATGCTCAGGGAGCTGGGGAGCAGGGGAGAGGGCTGGGCAGAGGAAGGGATGCTTGAGACCCTACCAAACCTACCAGCAACAAGAAACCTTTGGTCTGGTACTTCTATTCTACATAATTTCTAATTCTTATTGTGCACAAAACACCTGTCCAGCTTCCCATTCTCATGTACTGTGCTTAAATTTATGTTTTATACTGTACAGCTTCATGTGTGTCAGCATGTGCATAAAATATACCTAACAGCCAAAATCTCTCTTTTTTAAAATTTTATTTTAGCACCAAACCACATTTTCAAATACTGGAAACAAGCATGGTGATTTTCTGGACTCAGTGTCCCAGAACACACTTATTAACAGTTAAAGGAGGATACTTAAATCTGGCTAACAACATTTCAGCAAGTCAGCCCTTAAGCACATATGGTTCTGCCTTCTGCCTGGCTCCATGCTGCCAACAGGAAGAGTGGGAACTTAATTTAACGTTGGCACTTAATAGGAATCTATTTTCTCCTCATTAGCAGAACTTTGTTGCTTCACATCCCTGGCCCGAGATGGACAAACTTTGACACAATCCATCTCCTGCTAGATGAAGCTGCACTGGCTTCTCAATAGGTCAGCTGCTTTCCTGTACAATAATATCATAGTCAAGGAATTTTTTGATGCAACCTAAACTTGTCCCAGATTAGCAGAGGCAGGGGGAAAAAGTACACTTCTAGAAAAACTTGGCATTCAGTGGAAGTTTACTTCCTTAAAGCTTCAGCCAACAGAGCAGCAAAGCTGATCCTGCAATAACCCCCTTCCTTAGCCCAAAAGCCCTTCCAAATCCCATCAGTTCTAGAAAAAAACTGAGCCTGCACTATTGTGACCTCCTAGCCCTTAGAATTTTCTGTGTCAAAGCAAGGCACATTAATAGTATGAAGGTGCTAGCATTCCTTTTTTTTTAGGAATTGCAAAGAATCATAAAACTCAAAAAGTCTTTGAGTAAAAAAAACCAGTTGAATGACAACCTGCAACAGTTTTGCAATCCAATATTACTCTCCAGGGAAGATTATCATAAGTGAACTTTCTGTGCAAACATTTATTAGAACTGAAATCCATGTGACTGGAGTATATAAAAGGTTTTATGTAGAACTGACAGTACATTAAGATTTTCAGGTTTATATCCATCTTTCTCTAAGTTTCAAGAGGAGCAAACTTTTTTTTTGCAAGTTAGCAGTTGATAGTTGAGATTTTAAAGAAAGGAAACTCTATACAGAGACATATTAATATTTTTTTTTTTTAAATTAGCTCACAGGTAAATATCCTCCTTTATCTCCCTTCTTTTAAATAATCAACTTTAAATATTTATGACCTACCAAAGGATTTAGGAAGCTGAGCTAAACCCTCTAAATGTCTTCATAATGCCATTTGATTTGTCAGAAATTTGAAAATAACATTGGGAAAATGAAGGAATTTCCATTCACACTGGATCAGTGCCTTAGGGCTCCAAAATCTTTAATACTGTGGCTGAGTTTGCAGCTTTGGAGCTGACATATGGGAGTTCAAACTTTGAGAGGATGCAGGCAAATGTATTGGCTATCACTTAAGTTCTAATAAGCTCTGTTCCCTAAAGACTTCATACACTGCACAGTGGAAAAAATTATTTCATATACAAAGATAGGCTACAGCAAAATAATTTTTCTCTGTAACCTGACTCAGACCTGGGTTCTTTAGCATATTGAGTGAGCCATATTTTGTATGTGTGGTCCCAGTTCTAATTAACACCCGTGACAATTACTGATTTTAATCTTGCTGTACTATTTTAGCTCAAGCCCAAACTGCTCAAGAGATTTTTTTTTTCCTCTTTTTTTTTTTCCCCCAAATTAATTAACAGTTGCTGCTGTCTTGCCAATGGACCACATTTTCCTTTACTGCTGTCTCACCATCCACAACACAGAGCTTGGAATCCCAGGGAGTTGGTTGTGCTGACACTTCACACTGGTTCTGAATGAAACCATACATTCCAACAGTTTATATTTATTTAAATTAATCCCCTGTATGGAGCTACTAATGCTGTGAGAAAAGGCTCCAGGGCATGAACATGGTTTCCAGGCACTGGGCAGAAATCTGATTGTTCCCCATGTGCTTTAGTTGTTTCTTTAGACAACAGAGTAGAGCTTTCCTGGATCCTCATTCCATTTCTGGCTCACAGCTTGCTCTTAGGCTTTCCCCACCACTCACCTGAACTGCAGAGAAAAAACACCACAAATCTGTGTACAACCTCTTGACACACTAAGAAATTTTAGTGTAAAGCCTCCCATTTAAGCACTGTTCCATTAAACCTTTGTCCATAGGCAGGGAAAGAGCCAGGAAACAGGTGGACCAATGATAGGGATCAGACATAAAGATAGCCCTAGAAAGGGAATGGAGCTAGTCCTGACCTCCAGAGCTAGACCCTACAGTAAAAAGGAGTCTCATTCTTAAATTTAAAANAAAAAAGGAATAACTTTTTTAAAAAAAAAAAAAAAAAAAAAAAAAAAAAAAAAAAAAAAAACACCACAGAGGATGTACACGTGTCAGACAAGATAAAAAGTCAATGTTACTATAGCTCACTTAATTGCTTACTCCTGAACAATTCAGGAATATATGTCATGAAAATAATCATAAGAACATGCAAATATTTTCAGGCTAATAGAATTCCAGATTTCATCATTAAATCCTAGACAATTCTTTTCTGTACAGTGGCTACTTCTAAGAGCCAGCCAAAGTTCTCGGGCCTCAGGAGTATTATTCAAATGTCAGTGTGATGCTCTCAACAAAATTCACTGAGGACAAGATAAAGAGATGATCCCCAAGTAGGGGTCATTTAATCTTTCCCTGCACTGCACACAATCAGTGCCAGTGCACTCTGCAGCCCCTCTCTGCAGAGCTGTGCTGAGACTTGCTAAAGGTATTAAGGTTACAGGAGTAGGCTTGAGACCTCATCATCTTCTATTCTTTCATACTCTGGGAAAATGAAGACACCAAAGTCGCCTGATAAATATTACATGAGCCTGAAATGAAACCCAAGAGCTGCTCAGAGGCAGGACTTATCTTCTTGATGACTAAGTTAGAAATCTCTTCCATCTCTTTTGAGGAATGCTTTTGTGCAATGGCTTGGACACAGAAGCCCCACTGCCTCTGACGGGAGCTGGGACTCTCAACCTCCCCTTCTCTGCTGCCTCTCTTGCTTGTCCCTTTTCCCTCCACTACAAAGTCTGACTTGCTGCCCTGGAAAGCTTTTTGAAGTTAAGATCTTAATACAATTTCTTCCTTTGTTTGATTTATAGAAATCTCTGATCTCCCTCTCTTCAGGATTCTCTTCCCCAGTCACGTACCCCTCTCGGAGCTGTGAGAAGACAGCTCTGAGCATTTCAACAAATACTTGTTGCAAAAAAAATCGGGAATTAGGAGCTTGGGCTCTCCTCTTCACATCCCCCCACCACACACACACTATTTCCTCTCATAAAAAGAAAGCCTTAAATACCTAGAGCTAATTAAGAGCAAGTAAAGAGTACAGATCATCTCAGATGAAGCAGCTTTAAAGTCATTTAAGACTGCTGTAATCCACTCATCATAAGAAAGATATTCATTGTAAGTATCTTGCCAAATTAAGTTTGGGGGGTTTTGTTTGGTTTTTTTGGTTTTTTTTTTTAATATTATCTCAGGCAAAAAAGAAAAAAAAATTAAAAATCACAATTTTTTATTCTGACCATTTTTCCCTGCCTTGAGTTCATAAAGAGTGAAAGAAGCAGGGGCATAAATGTGAAAAATACACTTTATATTGTGTTAGAAGACAGAAGCCAAGATCTAGATGTTGTCAGAGAAGAACATTCAAAACAGCAAAATATGAAACAGAATTACGTCCCTAGGGCAAAATCAGATTGCTCCTTCCTAAGCACTTCAATTGTACATACAAATAGAGTGATTGCATCTAATAAAGGAAAGAAGGAGGAAAATAACCCCAGACAAACCCAGATGGATATGTGGGTACATATACATTCAAGAGGAGTGCATAGACCTACATACATGTCAAAACTGGATGTACAGCTGAATGTAACCAGCCCTAAGATGAACTAATAACAACAGCTCATTATTTCTATGTATCCACATGGCCCTTAAAAAAATTTCTTTGCTAGCAAAAAGAATTGTATTTGCTCTAATTACCAGTTATGGTACACAGGCAAAATGTTGTCCTCGTTTCTTTCATTTTAATGTTTTTCTATTATGTCATTTTGTTATAATTTAAAATACACCTATAATAATCTTATTCTTGTTTTGCTTAACAGTCTTAAAAGTTATTAAATATATATTAGCTAATTGAAAGTTACCTGCAGTTTTGTTTCCTCCCATCAGAGTTACATGAGATAAAGTACCAGCTCAAAAATAATCTTTAACAAATATTAAATTATTAACATGTTAATGAAACAAGAACAAATGAAACTGAGAAGGAAAGCTAGAATTTGCATTCCTAGTTTTATTATGATCATGTCTTTAGTCCCAGATAAGAAAATGTTTTACCACTTTTATTATGGTTTACCCTTGTCACTACTCACCTCCTTCATGAACCTTAGCTTGGACAAAATGCTTGAAGAAAAAGGGTGCACAGCACTTGTGTAATTATCATCCCTTCTATAGTTAGGTATTTTTTTACTTTTCCAGTGACCACCAAACAATGAATTATGTTATTTAATAACCTGAGCTAAATCCCCTTAACTCAAAAAGGGGAAAAAAAATGGTCCAAAGTATTCAAATAACTCCATTCATGTAGGCAAAAGTGTACACGCAGCTATAGCATGAATTCCTGCTTGGGCTTGCTTTTTCTGTTGTTTTTAGAAACACCTTCCCAAGCACTGCTGATTTCTAGGAAATCTTTTGTGCAGCACACTGTGGTGCTAAGAACCCAACAGAGCCTTGAAGTGAGTTTTTTCTGACACAAGGACACAATGGCATCTCACTAATTAGAAAAGGTTCTACCACTTACGACCTTGGAACTATTTTCAGGCTATTTAGCAATTATGGGAAAAATACTGAAAAAGTTATAAATAGACTGCTTGCCTGCATTAAATTATTAAATAATCCATCTACTTCACTGTGCAGCTGCACAGCTCCACTAATCCACCTTCCTTCGCTTTCACAGTAGATGAACTCTGAGTTCGCTCCTTTTTCAGTCTCACAGGTAAAAAGGTTTTATACATTCAGAGCAGGAAAACATTCAGAGCAGAACTAAGAGCAGGCACAGTTAGCAAAAACCCTTCACACCAGCACAGTGATGTGGGAATGCTCCAGGCAAAGCCTCCAGAACCAGCACTGGAAAAAAGCCAGCCTGACAGCACCCCAGCCACACAGCTTTTAGGGAGGGTCTCCTGCAGCAATACACCCTCTGCACTGTTCCCAATCTTTGTTCCAGCATGGAATAGAGGGAATGATTCAGAAGAAAGCCAAAAGCCTCATCTCACAGCTAAGCAATGCAGATGATCAAGGTACTGCCCACCTGCTCTCTGACCTTGCTCACATGCTGCAGACACAGCTCAAGTCTCTCAGATAAGCAAAACCAGGTAGAATTCAAGGACATCTCATGCACTCAGCCTTTTTCCAAAGACGCTGCACTACAGCAGTAGTTTTCCCTGTGATACAATTTATTGTAGTGCCACTACACAGTGCTATACTCATTTGTGAATGTACATGATAATTTTTTTAGAGGCTTATTCTGCTTTGGTGCAGGAATAGAACACTGCCCAGCTCTGTCCTGCACAGAGAATGGGAATATAAACTGGGAATATAAACTGGGTCTCTCCTCTGATTTCAGCAATGCCAAGAAATTCTTGGGTTTTACACTGGCAATCTCCCAAGGAGAGGAAGTCAGTGATTTATAGGAAAAGACAGCTATAAAAAGCTCTTGCTTTCCTCAGTTTTAATTGACTGCAGCACCATTGGCCTTTAAGATTTACTTCCCCTCTAGATATCTTTTTAAGATACAACATGCATTTTGCAGAGTGCAGATTAGACTGTGTCTGCTTGTTCCCTCATTTCTCTTCTAAGAGAAAACCTCAAGAACACAGATAATGGGAGTGTGGAAACCAGAGCCATGCCTGTCCCAGCCAGGCCCCAAATCTGCCTGGGTGGCATTTCTCTGATATTCACATTTCCTATCAGAAACTTGCACCATCACACTGTGGATGCTGTGGTGCATGTGACACTGAGTATATCCATATTTATATGCCTGTATATGCAAGGCACAAGGCCAAAGCTGCAAATCCCTCTCACCAAGAATACTGTTTAATGCTGGCATTAACACCAGGGAAGCATCCTCTCAAACAGTGTGGGGTACTTTCATCTGGAATAGCAAAATTACACCCCACTCTGCCTAGCTGGGACATGGGGAGCTCAGACCCTCAGTGAAAGCCCCACTCAAAAAAGAAGAGCAGAACCATTCTCACCCATCAACCCAGATGCACGCCTGAACTAGACCCATTCTCAATAATGCTGAACCCTATAAACCCACTAAATCCCCCTTTCAGCTTCTCCACAAAGAAATTTCCAGGTGGTATAAAACAACAGCTGCCCAGGAGGGACCAGGGGCTGGCCCTTCTCTGTGCCACTGCTCTTGGGACAGAAGTTTTCTTTCTGTGTAACTATTCCTGCTGCTGAAATCAGCAGCCTTTGCCTTCCACAGTGAGAGGCAGAGGTTTTGGTGTGATATTAAGCCAATGATCACAGTACAGAGAAATGCCTGTGTACAGCATGTGAGTGATCACAGAGCCATCCAGTGGACCAGCAGGAAAAGGAAGGGAGGAAGGAAAAGTCACTAAAAAAAAA
>VWYP01011989.1:120335-131237 GCA_013400435.1 Pycnonotus jocosus
TAATAATAACAATAATGATAATAATTATTATTATTTTTAAAAATCATTATTTAGAAAATGTGAATACACACAGACTCTGCATAGATGTTAAAGGGCAAAATTTCCTAACCTATATCTTCAGCCCCACTTGCTTCTTACACAGTAAAAACTGGGAGAAAGTTGGGAGGGGTCCCCCTTTCATAATGCCCCAATGCTATTTTCATCCATTTCTGCCTCTGTCATCTTATTTTTCACTGAGAACTCNAAAAAAAAAAGGGAGATGAAGTTAAATGCAGGGAATCAAATACCATTCCACTCTGCTGAATGTTTTTCTATATTTATCCTGGGCAGTGACTAATAATAACAATAATGATAATAATTATTATTATTTTTAAAAATCATTATTTAGAAAATGTGAATACACACAGACTCTGCATAGATGTTAAAGGGCAAAATTTCCTAACCTATATCTTCAGCCCCACTTGCTTCTTACACAGTAAAAACTGGGAGAAAGTTGGGAGGGGTCCCCCTTTCATAATGCCCCAATGCTATTTTCATCCATTTCTGCCTCTGTCATCTTATTTTTCACTGAGAACTCCTTCATGGATGAAATATTCATAACCAATTATTCTTGACCAGTCTTCACCTACTTCTACACTCTCAGTATCAGAGACAAAACAAGTTTTCCTTAAATAGCTTTTCCCAGTGCAATGCTTACATTTAGTTTTAATCTGAAACAGCACACATTTTAACTAGCAGGGCACGAGAGGCCCCATACACTGCACAAATATTTACTGCCTAAACTCCTCCCTCCTGACTTGTTCACAGTCTTTAGCAGAACAGCACTCATTGTTACAAATCACACAAGAAAAAAAGGTTTTCTGTAATAGAAACAGCATTCAGTTAATGGAGACAGCAGGTGAAACAAAAGAGTCTCACTGGAATTACAGAAACATTTACACTAGAATTTAATTTTCTTGCCACCCATTTTATCATTTTTATTTCAGCTTAAGTGACATGGTATTAATTTTTTGACTTGCCATACAGAGCACTGAGATTAAAAAACAAGATTTCTTTGACTCCAAAAGGTTTGAGATTTTTATTGTAACTGCCTGAAATTTTTAAGTAATCACCCAAGACTTTGTCATGCCTACAAAAGAGAACCCAGAAGGGAGTTGTAATTGATTAGATATCCTGATGGGAAAAAAACTGCATGGAGTCCCTGGGTGGGATACACAGGCTAGTGGTAACTCTCCTTGGTGGTCCCAGATTATGAGAGAGACATGATTTAACTTGCTACAGTAAGCAAACATTTTTCTAGATACTGTGGGCAAGAAGCAAAAATACAACTCATCATTCTGCTGGAAGTGACAGTTCCCACCAGTGTTCCTGAAATGTTACAGAAATGAGCTACAGTTATAATTAGATCTCCTCTCCAGGTTCCCCTGCCTTTCCAGAGCATCACATTAGCTCACCTTTGACAAAACAAATGGCAATGCCTCAACATGAACTCACAAATTGTTCAAGCAGCACAATTGTTAGCACAAAATGAGCATTTTGGAGGCGTGATTGAAGTGTTTTGACCTTGATAGGTCCCTCCATATGGAGCTGTGCTTGCAGGTCTATTGCTCTGTGCTTGGTTGAGGAGGAGAGGGAAAAAAAGAATGGAACAACAGAAAGACAGGGATAAAAGATGCCTCCATACCCCCTCCACATCACATCACCTGTGCTCCTCCTCCATGTGCATGCACAAGAAACAACCAGACAAAAAGTTGCAGCATGTAAAGAAAAGCTGACTTTATTCCTTCATTCCTTAATTAAACAGAATCTTGCTACACTTAGGCAGAATTCCCAGGGTTTAAATGCTTGCAAAGGGGGGAATTTCACAGTTTGCAACAAAGAGACACAAGAGTTCTAGAAATAAAACTGGAATAACCAGAATGGGACCATTCGTGGTAGGGTTGTATCCGTGTTCCATGCATAATGAATGCAATTTCCCTGATGGGTACACACCACAGTAAAATAAGGAATTTGCACCAAGGGATACACCAGATGACTGAAGGGAATGGATGCCACAGGCTTACAGTACAAACCAGGGTGATATTTATATTATATTTCCACACTTTTCATGGGTAAATTCTAATTGTGTTTTGCCTTTTTGAGATCAAATTTGGGCCTTGGCTCTGTGGCTTGTCTATCTCATTCACAAGTCCCCAGTGCATTTCCCTCTCGTACATGACATAAGATAATTTTTAATACTATATTAAATACTGGTTGAAAAGTATATCACCATTTTTGATTTAAATGGACGTATTTGCAGGCATATTTGCATCACTGAAAACACATGGATTAAATCAATGGATTAAAGCATAGGTGGTACTAAGTGAATTGACTATTTATTCAGGTGACACTATTACATTAATGAGCAGATATATACTGTGGGTTTGATACAGTTATTTCAATACCATTAGATGCCTATTTTTCAATACCATTGTTACCTATTTTTCTTGTGATTGTAGCCACAGGTATCTCATATTATTACTTGACAGAATCAGTGATAATTAATTAATATTTCTATGGATGTCTGTGATGGTTTTAGAGCAACTCAACAAAAGCTGCAATAGGCTTGTGAACTTGGTGGAAAAAACTCATGTCCTGATCCTGCATCTCTATGCCTAAAATACAGATGCCATTCTTTCTCCTTTAAGATTTCTCATCAGTACTATGGTATGCTGGAATGAGTGGGATTCCTGGATTTTAAAATATGGAACAAAAATTCTCGTGACAGCATCACTTCAGACATCCTTTGAGTGGATATCTACATGTGTATCTGGTAGCAATAACTCTTCATCTCAGCTAAAACAAAATCAGAGTAAAAATGCCTAGAAGAGGTCAAGAAGTCACCCAGTCCATTTGGGTTCCCAAGGCAGACACAAGATGTGCTCAACCTCTTCCTGTAACATATCATTCTAACCTTTAAGCCTCTCCCAGAAACTCCTAATTTTTCAGTCCAATGATTAATTGTCGTATTTTCTAACAATAAATTCTACAACACAAAGCCCAGACTGTGTAACTAATTTAAAAATAAACAAACCAACAAAAGAATAAAAAAAGTACTAACTATAAATATATCCTTGCAACTCTGGACAACTAAAAGGGAAGTGGTGTAAGATGCACACAGGACAATTAAATAAAGCAAATATCTTAAAGACACTGTCACACATGGATTTCTTCTTTGCAGATGTATACAGTGTGAATATCATGTTTTCTTCCATAAAAAGAGAGAATTTAGCAATAGAACACATTGCTGTAACAATCAACTTTTATCAGTGCCCTACTTTATCACATAAACATGTATGTGCTTATGAATACAAACACAACATTTTGATTCAAAGGAATTAAAACAAACCCAAGAGTTTTTAAAAGTATCTTTTAATTTTTTAATCATGTACTTCTATACTAGAAAATAATTAGAATGTACTAGAAAATAAAGTTCCTTTTTTTTCCCCTCCCATTTAGGGATTGTTTTTCATTTCATTTGTATTAATGTCAGAGAAAAGTGTCAATATGGTCATATATATGAGACTTGCTCTCATCACCAGAGCCAAAACTAGCCATGAAGCAGATTTACATTTCTGTCTGAAAAAGAGTCTCAAAACAGAAGCTCCCCTTACTGTAGGGAAAAAAAAAATGGGAAGATTGAAATAAGACAAGGAACATTCTACAAAAGTGCAATCATAATACAAAGGAAGGATGATAAATGTGAGTCCTTTGTGGAAAACTGGGAATGGCATTACAACACATTATACATACCATTTTGGGGTTTTGTTTGTTTGTTTGTTTGGGTTTTTTTCTATACAGAAAAAGCACTCATTTTGTGTCATAAGACCACAGGTATTTAGATTGTTATTCAATGCTCAAATCCACCTTTCTATAGGAGTGAGGACAAATGCAATAATACAAAGTGTACCCTGTTTCTTCTGCATTTAGCAGTGGTTAACATGCAAAAATAAAAGACCCCAAAAAACCCCACAGGTTTGTTAAAGATGAAGATGCACACATCCTAGAGAGACACAAAGGTGTGCATCCCAAAATGTCTTCCCACACCTCACCAGCTTCCCACTTAAGTGGCACTTATTTTCATTGCTATTCACTAAATTATCTTATTGTTCCAGCTGAATAGTATAAGTAAAACATAGAATACAGCAAAGGAAATAATCAGTCACAGAATAATAACACTTGTTAAAGTACAGAAAGAGGGCAGTAGGTAACTGGTATTTACAAGCCTCTGCAGAGAAACATGGAGAAAATTGCTATTCTTGCCTCCCAAAATAAAATTATTCCAAAAAGAACAATTGCAGAATCAACTATCTAAAAACCCACAGTTTTTCCTCACTGTGTGTTACAATATAGACAAAAGAACAGTACAAAGCATCTAAAAAGGTAACACAGGCTCTCCAGAGAGAAAACAATTGATGACTCCTGGATCCCCTTAACCTGCACACACAAACTCCTACCAACAGAGCCTTTCACTGGAATTAGAAACAGAGGAACCACCAAATTCCTCCCCACCCTGGGCAAAACTGAGGTTTTCACCACAAACCACTGCTTACATTTGGAGGGGAATTACAAGAAGCATCATCACAAACAAGATACAACCTGTCCACAGACAAAGTTTGTTTTCAGTCCTGAGCATTAAATGATTGATTTGTGACCTTTGCTATTGGATACCCTTTATGAAAATTGCATCCCAATGCAAGTGCAAAGGATTGAACTACATCCAGAAAGACATGCTCCCTTTCTTACCCATTTTTCATGCTACAACAACACAGAAATTTGGGGTATTTAGTTTAGACTCTGTTTAGACAATAAAATGGTCCTTCTTGCCCCGTGGGACAAAAGGAAACTGGAACTGGCTGACATCTTTTGCACCCAAGTCCATCCTGCTGCCCTGGCAAACACCACAACTGAAAAAGATTTCATTGCACTTATCAGTCCCCCCTTCTGAAAAGCAATTTATTTATTCCCTTCCACCATTCCCACAGCTTTGACAGCCAGACTGAATTCAAACGTTGCTCCTGGTATTTGAAACTAATCTTTTGCAAGGCTTTATCTTTTCAACCAGATATGAACACAGGGCTCCTTCAACAGGCACCTGGGTGGGCACAAAGTGTACTTACACAGGAAAAGGCAAAACACCAAAGTGCTAAACACCTTCATCTCTGAAAACAGCATTTCCTACAAGGTCTTAGACCCCAGAGAACAGCAACTGAAGTGGTAAGGATAAGGGGGAAACAAAGAGATCTGAGAAATCACGTGTATTTAATCTTCAAAACACTGTAAAACCAAAGTGAAACATCTTTCTATTCTACATCAAAGCTGACTTGTTAAATTAGTGCTCTGCCCATTAACAAAGATAAAGCTGAGAAAACCTTCTTGTTGCCAAACCCAGATGGCTGCTCCAGAGACCAGGGCCTGGAGTTTATGGAGACTTGCTTTCTTCAGCAGCTACACCTTTTCCAAGTGTCTTTTTATTTGTCACAGAAATCTGAGAAGTGGGCAGAGAGCCAAGTTTACATACCCCACTTCCCCCATGCACATCTCACTTGGCATTTCCTTCACGTCCAAAGGAGCTCCCTTCCAGAGTTTGCCTAAATCTCAGTGGGCAGCCAGTTCAGGCATCATGTTTTCCTTTAAGATTACACAGCACAACTGACATGTAGAGTAAAATATCTCCTTTTGGTCAGGCTTCCTCCGTATCTCACCTCCCAAGTGAGATCCCCAAATAGCAGAGTGATTTCCAAATCCTTAGCGCAGTGTGTGTCAAATCCTACAAACCACCCAGACATGAGACAGCAGCGCTGGCACAGCACCAAAATGACAAAAATGAGAGTAGTTCAGGGGCTTTTTGCTGACTTGTGAAAGTAGACTGCAGCCCCAGCTGCTGTGCAAACTGAATCACATTTCCCACAGAGGGAAAGGAAAAGGAGTCTCCTTCCAGAAGTTCTTCCAGAAGCATCAGCACATGCAGGACACATTTTTCCTCTCCTGCTGAAGCCAAGGCAGGCAGATCTGCTGGAATTACAAAAAATCTTCAGGCACAAAGAAGCCCTTACAGATTCTGCTGGTGTACCATTCTAGGTGTTTTGACTATTTTTCCATGAATTCTCTGTAAATTATTAGGTCTGGGAAAAACTGTGACAAAGATTTGGATTTTTTTTTTTTTTTTTACTGGAGAACGTGAAAGGCAATACATCACATCCATGAGATCCAGTGAGAAGTGATTCACAGAGGTTGCACCACAAAGGATCTCTGCAAGAACAAACCATCCTGGCATGTAGAGCCAGATACTCATCTTTGGCTTGGTTTTATCATGTGTGGGTTAGCAGGATTCTGTTTGTGAGGTTATTTGTTGTTGCTTTACAGGTGGGTTGTTTTTTGTTTTTTTTCCTAGAATTACTTAGCAGCAAGAAACAACTTTGATAGAATAACACATGTCAAATCCAGCACAACCACATCAGGCTGAGAAGGTCTCCTATATAAAAACAAGGCTGGAAGAATGAGAGGAGCAGGAATACCATATGAGTTTGTCACAATATTGCTTTCCCCTATGAATCCATTATTGGCAATAGGTAGATACAATTCACATAAGGGAAGGGAAGCAGAAAATATAATGGATTAACAAAAACTGCCCAGAGAGCATGTGTAATAGATTTTCTTTGCTTTTTTGGTATAACAATACACACCTGATTCTCACCCAACTGAATCAGTGTAACACGTCCAAAGTCAATATTTGATATTTTTCCATGAATTGTCATTGCTTTGAATGCAGACCACAAACCCCTTGTTTACCTTTACTTTTTCTTTCATCAGAGAAGGATAATGAACAAACTCCAAAATGAAAATTCACAGAGGCACCCAAAGATAGAATCTATATTTTCTTATTCCAGTCAGGTACAACTGTATCTCAAGAGAAAAGTCCAAAATTGCAAAAAGCTGGGTTTTTTCCAAGGCCAAGAGGATCAACTTCAAGCTGAAAAATACCACAAAAGGGGAACACTTGCCTAAAAACCCTCAAAGTGACATGTTCATTATTAAACCAGCAGTTTATCCCTTGTGATTAAAAATGCTGGACTTCCTAATGGAGTCCAAATTCACCATTGTCCTTTATATAGACAAAAATACGTGTTTCTGCATCATATCATCAACCATTGTTCAATAATGTCTCCATGTCAAAGTAAAAGTAATCCCAAAAATTCAAACCCATGGCTTTGGAGCTTCTTCCTTGTTAGAGCAGCAGCTCACACTGGGGCAGTTACATTGCAAGAAAAATGCTGGTGATTTATCAGAACAGAAAACAATTTCTTTGTAAACTGCTTAAAGAAAAACAAATACACAAAATGCACATATTTTATTCCCTTATTAATTTTTAAATTGCTTTCTCTGGCCTGCTTGCCTCACAATAATGTTTCACCTGATTGCTTATGTCAGATATATTACTGACGTGTTGCAACCCATGCTGTACTCCAAAGCAGATTAATGATGAATATTTGGTTAGAGATGGGAAAACAACAGTGCACTGATTTTTGGAGAGCAGAATTAATAAGACAATCTGCACAGGGCAGAGATCTGCTTTGCACAGATTCTGTGGCTTGGCCAGCCAGAAAGGAAGGATGAGATTGTACATAAGTGTTTTCAGACAATGAAACTTTTGCAATTATTCCCTGATGTCGGTAGGAATTTTTTGTTTGGAGATCAAAGTTTCACTGAAGTAAAGAGGACATTCAGCTTAACGTGTGACACTCTGCATTCATTGAGATGAATGCACTTGCAGCACACAAGCAGCTGGCAGAGGGCAAAGCACAGAAAACCTTACCTAGAGTTCTGCCATTCCATCTGATCATAAACAGGGTCCCACTGAAATTAATGAGGATTTTTTTAAATTGTTATTCTGCCATTCTGCCTTAAGGTATTTATTTTTTTTCCTGTTGAGCTGAGGCAAAAAAATTTTAAGCCACTATATTAAATTTATTGCTGCTTTTAAAGATAGACATAGGAGGATATGTCACTATTTTAAAGAAGCTCTTCTTTAAAATATCCACTCATTGGGAGAACAAAAGCTTACTAAAATCACAATTCATGATATGCACACATTTTGCAAAAATTGCCATGTAAGTACTTTTTCCTTATAATCACCACCAACCTATAAAAACCCAAACACCTTTACCTTCTTTATTCTTACACAAGGAGGCAGACACAAACGATTCTGATGAACTCACACCAAGAATAAATGGAATTCTCTCTTAACATTTATAAATTCAAGACTTGTCACACTCCAACACTCTGCTTTTCCCTCTCCACTTTGCAGCATCCCTGTTTCAAATCTGCTGCTCCAGAGACTCTCAAACTGCTTCCCAAACCTGCTCCTTAATGTCAGCTCAGCATTCAATGGTCAGGCTGCAATGTGCTTATCTGAATTGGACATTATGAAATGGAAGTGCTTGGCAGGGAGAAGAGGAAAAAGACTTTCCCAGATGCTCTACTTTGAGCCCTTTCCTAGGTAAGCTCTATGTACATTCACAGCTAAAAAAAAGTTCTCATTTTATCACAGGATTGCTTGCAAATATCCCATTTTACTTCAGAGTCAAGAAACAACTGTCCAAGGAGGGCATGCAATGTTTGTTCTGTTTAATCCACTACTTGAGACTTTTTTACTGGAGAAGAGAAACTGAGCATAGAATTTTCACACTCTACCACGGGTCTATCAACTCCATCATTAATTCACCTACCAAATTCCCAGTAAAATCCAATCAGCTGGCAGGGAATATACCACACTGCTCTTGCATTTGAAATGGATGCTATCAAATAGATAAGAGAAGCGGGGAAATTCCTCTGAAAGTAATTTATAAAGTGCCTTCAGGGTCCAAAACAAGTTTCACTGGGAGGGAATCACTTTGGTTACACATTTGCAGTGCTCCAGCCTCATTGTATGCATCACTGGGCAAGGCAGATAATGGCTTGTAGGAGAGAAGCAGCCACACCTTTGAAAGCTGGAGTGCACAGGGTCACTCAGGTGACCCCTGCACAGAATATTTGTCCCACACCATGTTTAGTTGAAGTTAACTCAGAGCAACACAGTGACAGAAAAGCCATTCTGACATTTGATTGAAAGTCAAGCTGCTGGTAGGTGTTGGCTTGGTAGTTCACCACCACAGATTTAAAAACTTCTTTTTCTCTTTACACTAAACTAATAGAAAATGCAAACACATGACATCTGAGTAAGCAGTTCAAGCACTCAATATATCCAAGTGGGTGAGAGCTGTCTCAGCAAAACACTCAATTTTTCAAAGTGTAAAATGCCTCCTCTTAAACTGCTGAGTTCACAATATCTCTCATCCCCTTATCACAAGATCAGGAATAGATATTGGTCTCTCTGTCCAATACCCTAAATGACTACCAATATTGTTTGTCTCAGAAATTAGACTAATCATTCTAGCTCCTCTGAAAATCAGGAAAAACCTTTCTATACCTCCTAGTCATGACAAATTCAGGCTGGTTATCTACAGAGAGGGTGTTAAAATGTTCATCTTCTTTTTTTTTTTTTAATATACCTCTCTCAAAATCATATGCACAAGTTTTAAATCACACTTCAAATTCAAAATACATACAGAATGGTTCTTGCTGAGGGATTTACAACCAGAAGCTGAAATAGGCACTTGCTGATTGCATCTGAAAGTCACCAGTCACAAAGAAAATCCATCCATTAGCTCATGCAAAATTATCTTTTCTTACTTATTTTGTCTGTCAATCTTCATCCAGATGGTTTACTCTTCTCTTTCAAGGTCTGTCAAGAATCTATGCCTGAATCTTAAGTGATTATTGAAAAGCTTTAAACAATCTGCTATCTTATTCAATTGGTTTTTTGTCCTCCAAATAGATACTACATCAAATTGTAGCTTGTAGAGCATGAACAGAGTGAAGAGACAAGTTTGAGCCACATCCTTACTCTGAAGGATGCTACTGAGGACCCTTAATTGATATGTTCTTTTTCTATTTTTGGTATAAAAGGAACACAGAGAGAAAATTTAGAGTGATTCTGTGTCAATGAATGGATTTGACACAGCACTGCCTTTACAGTTGAAGGACATATTCCCATTTAAGATAACTCTCAGTAGATAGTTTTTAAATTATTTGGTGGTTTTAAACTGCTTTATCCAACAAAGAAAACTGTATTTAACTTGCCTACATTATTATTTTTCCCCACTTTCCAGTACAATTTTTTCATCATCTTGAAAATAAAGTCACAGAATCACAGAGTAAACTGAGTTGGAAGGGACCCACAGGGATTTCTGGCCAAAACCACAGCTTAGGTTGGATTCAACTGAAAGAGGGAACAAAGAAAAGAGAATATGGTGTTGATGCAAAGAAAAACTACCCTAATTTAGCCAGTAATTTAGTATTGAGGAAAAAGTGTGTGAGTGGATCTGAACCCTTGAGAAGCCACATTCCAGGAGAATTCTAGGATAACCAGGGTCAGGTCTTCTGAACACATTCTCTCAGCTGGTATTCCACTGGGAATAAGATCATAAAATACCTGTTGCAAATATTTATCCCTTATCTCTCATATCTCTTAGCTTCCACACTGCACATCTGTTCTCTCCCTGACTTTCTCTGACATAACACATTTTCAGCTGCTTCACACAAAACACCACATGGGCACATAAGATAAAAAGGAGATTTAACCCTAAACCTTCCAGCACAGCCACTCTGAACAGATTAGTGCTCTGGACTCCTCAATCAGAATAAAATGATGCAAGTCACCTTAGTGAGTGCCATTATTCCTTGGTGGAAGTGAAAAGAACCTCCCACAAAATCCAGTTTATAACACCTGTAACCTCTGTTGGAAATGACACTTCTGAGAAT
>VWYP01011990.1:0-13421 GCA_013400435.1 Pycnonotus jocosus
GGGAGGGGGTGGAGCCTCCCTGGTTTATGAATGGGCGAGGGCAGCGCGGGCACGATCCGGGCGTGGGGAGCGGGCAGAGGGATGGGGCAGGGATGGGGCAGAAATGGGGCAGGGATCGGACAGATAAGGGGCACAGGGATGCGATAGGGGTAGGGCAACGATCTGGCAGGGCTGAGGCAGATATGGGGAAGGGATAGGGCAGGGATCGGGGCAGGGATCGGGGCAGGGATCGGGGCAGGGATCAGGGCAGGGATTGGGGCACAGATAGGGATGCGGATACGGATAAGGATCCGGATACGGGCAGGGCCGCGGGCAGGGCCCCTGCCGGGCTCTTCCATCTCCGCTGCCTCAGCCTGAGGAGCTGGAAAAGGACCCAGTTGGCAGCCTGGACATTTGGCACCACTGAGACCCCCCCCACCAGCACCTCTGGGTCCTCTCTGCCACCACTGGGAGCTGTCTGGTGGCACTCAGCCCAGGCTGGGGGCCAGAGCCTCCCTCTGCTGGCAACTGCCCAAGAACATGGTGTTTTAATCCGGTTTTCTACAAACACGGGGCTGAGGGATAAAGAAGGTGCAGCTCTGGCAGTGGGGTCCCTGCTGGGACACAGCACAGGGGGTTTGGGGTGCATTGTCTCCCATGGGTGCAGCAGCCCCAGGTCTGCCTGTGGTGGCACGTTTTGGGGCTGCCCCCTGTCCACGGATACTACAGGACAAGGGAGCTGGGATCCAGCCAAAGTGGGGACACCCAGGGGACAGTCCCTGCCCCCACGCCCCCAGTGGCATGTCATGGCTGACCTCCTGCCCAGGTGCCATCAGGACCCTCATCCTCCTGATGCTCCCTGTCTCTGCTCACAGCCAATCCATGGTGGAAGATGATGGTCCCAGTGCCCAACAGCACCATGCTGTCGTGGGCACAGACAGAGCCAGAGCCAGAGCTGGAGCGGTCACCCTGCCTGGTTGGCATCGTCCCCATCGTGTATTACAGCATCCTGCTGGGGTTGGGGCTGCCAGGTGAGGGGGCTGGGGGGCTGGAAAGAAAAATCCTCAGGATGGAGGGACCTTACCTGCTCCCCCCCAAACCTCAGACCTGACCCCAGTGCCCGGCTGTGCTGCCTGGCCCCAGGGCAGGTGCTGCCGCCACGGGGACAGATGGCATTTGCATTGCTTGGGCTGGCACACGGAAGAGATTAATCAGCCCAGCAAATCCCCACAGCACCGAGATATTTATAGCTCCCCATCGCTCCCCTCCCTCCAGTGAACATCCTGACCGCCGTGGCCCTGTCCCGCCTGGCCACCAAGACCAAGAAGTCGTCGTACTGGTACCTGCTGGCCCTGACCACCTCCGACATCCTCACCCAGGTCTTCATCATCTTCGTGGGCTTCCTCCTGCAGACAGCCATCCTGGCCCGGGCGGTGCCCAGCGCCTTCATCCACACCGTCAACGTGCTGGAGTTCACGGCCAACCACGCCTCCACCTGGGTCACCGTGCTGCTGACCGTGGACCGCTACGTGGCCCTGTGCCACCCCCTGCGCTACCGCGCCGTGTCCTACCCACGCCGCACCCGCAAGATCATCGCCGCCGTCTTCGCCGCGGCGCTGGCCACCGGCGTCCCCTTCTACTGGTGGCTGGACGTGTGGCGTGACGCCGAGCCCCCCACGGCGCTGGACACGGCGCTCAAGTGGCTGCACTGCGTCACCATCTACTTCCTGCCCTGCAGCGTCTTCCTGGCCGCCAACTCCATCATCATCCGCAAGCTGAGGCGGCGGCGGCGCGCGGGGGACGGCAAGGCCACGGCGCTTCTGCTGGCCGTCACCGCCGCCTTCGTGGTGCTCTGGGCTCCCCGCACCGTGGTCATGATGTGCCACCTCTACGTGGCCTCGGTCAGGAGGGACTGGCGCGTGCACCTGGCCTTGGACATCGCCAACATGGTGGCCATGCTCAACACCTCCCTCAACTTCTTCCTCTACTGCTTCGTCAGCCAGACCTTCCGCCGCGCTGTGGCCGAGGTGCTGCGGGGACAGCCCCGGCAAGACCCCCGCCATGGCAGCGGTCACTTCCCACCCCCAGCCCTGAAACCGCTGAAGATGCTGGGCAACACCGAGCTCTGAGCCAGGGCAGTGCCCAGCTGGCAGTGCTGGTGCCCACCCAGCCCCACCCATTGCACCGGGACCCAGGGAGACTCCACCCTCCACGGAGCCAGGGTTAATGCTGGTGGAGGTGGCAGGAGGAGGTGACTGTGGCCAGAAACTCATTCGGGGATATCGTGGTGCCTGCCTGGCAGCACCACCCCGGGATGGGCGGCTCAGCCCTGCCCGTGCTCAGCCCCTCCCACAACATCGGAACTCATCCAGGGAACTCATCCAGGGAATTCATCCAGGGAATTCATCCAGGACATGCCTCAGCTCAGTGGCACTGAGGGTTCTGGGGAGCCTAGGGGCTGCCCATGGTGAGGGGTGGAGGGCACAACTGAGCTCCTGCGAGCCCTGACAAGGACATAGTGCCTGCTGGGTGCCACTCCATAAACTGCTGTGCTGAGAAAAAAACTCTGCCTGGGTCCGGCTCCCTGCGGGCATCTGGAACGGAGGCACCCTGCACCAGCATCTCTGGCACAGGGTCCCTCTGCCCTGCGCTCCCCTGTGCCCCTGCCCTGCCCCCAGGAGGGAGCACCCACAGGGTCTGCTGTCCCCAGCTGTGGGGTCTGGACATATGGTAAGATCACAGCTCCTGACCCCCACCCATTAATCCCCCCGGGAAATTCCCCCCTGCATCGGGTGCACCCATTGCTGCCCTCCCAGTTACACCAGTGCCAAACTGGTGTGACACTGGAGGAGCAGTCGTGCCGTGCCAGCCTGTCCCCAGCTGCCAGCAGAGGGCAGGGATGGGACACTGTGGGGCTGGCACTGCCGGGGCAGGGAGCTGGCACCTCCAGCCCCCCAAACCAGCCCTGCTGCCACCCTAATTCCCCGTAAGGTCCTTAGTGTAATCTCCCAAAACCGCCCAGCCTTTCCGCTCGGATTCCCGAGACGGGGCAGGACCGACCCAGGGGGTGCCCGGGGGGGACCGGGGCCTCAGCTGGCTCCTGGCAGGGCACAGGGACACCCCCAAACCCCTCCAGTCTCCCAGCCCACCCCCGAGCCCTGGCTGTGCCCGCGCTGGGATGGGGCGCAGCCTTTGCCCCCAGGGTGTGGGGCTGACCCCCCTCACGGACCCACCCTGCCCCCGTGCCCGGGTCATTCTCCGGCGTGGACAGACCCCACCGGGGATGTCACCTCATCCCAGACCGGCTCCGTGCCGGGGGACAGGGTTAAAGCCCGACCCGGTGGCGCGGGGGGTACCTGGGAGGTTCTCGCTCCATTAATTCTGGCACGTGAGGAGAGCAGAACCGGGAAGGGATTAGTTATTAACCCGACCGCGAGCAGGGGCTCAGGGGCCGCCGGCCGGGGGGCTCGGCTGCCTCGGGAACCCTCGGGAGGACCTCCGGGATCACCACTGCCCCCACCCCCCCAAAGATCGCCACCGGCCCCCCTGTGCCAACCGGTGCGTATTCACTTGGCAAAGGAGGTGGAAATGTGCTGACGGCGTCCGCCGGCGAGAGGGGCTCCGCTGGGAACGGCTCCGAGCCCCGGCCGGAGCTGCGGGAGGCTCTGGGAGGGCAGCAGGGACCCTCGGCTCCAGGTACGGCTCTCTCCTTGCCGAGGGGAGCCGCGGCGGAGAAGGGGTTCAGCCAGCCGTGCCACCGTGCCAGCCGTGCCAGCCGCCCGTCCCTGCGGCTCCCGAGGAAAGGTAAGCCTGGAAAAAATGCGCCCGGCGTGCTGATGTTTTCGGGTAGAGGCTGGCCGGGGTCCAGGTGCCGGTGCTGAGCGACATCGCAGCCCCTCAGTGTGGCCTCTGTGCTGGAGGGACCAGTTCAGCCCAGTTCCACCACTGGGATGGCAGCTCTGAGCCCACCCGGAGCGCCGGGAGCTGGGATCGGGCTCTGCCCGTGCCGGGAGGGTCAGGGCCGGGGATCCACGGCCCCGAGAGGAAACCGAGGGCAGCACACGGTGGGCATCACCCCCAGTGACCCCACAGCCTGTTGGGGTCTTTCCGTAGGACCTATAAAAACGCTGGAAGCAAGTAATGGGGGCTGGAAAAGGGGGCAGGGAATTCCCCATGGGAAAGGGGAGCGGAAAACGCCCCCAGGGGGTGGAAGATGAGGGTCTCCGTGGGAAGGGGGCTGGGATCACCCGCCGTGGGGGGATGGGGGGGCTCCCAGGGGAAGGGGATGAGGAAATCACCCGCCAAGGAGGGGGACAAGCAAGGCAAAGGCTGTGCGGCCGCGGGGCAGCCTCGGCGGGACGGGCGCCTGCCGGTGGCCCCACCGAGGGTCACGGGGGTCTCGTGCTGAGTCAGCAGCCGGGAAAGCCTCCGGCGGAAGGAAGCAGCCGGTGGAGAGGCCTGGCTGCGGTGTGGGGGCGGCAGGACGAGCAGCCTCCGCTCCCGGCACCGCTTATCCAAGGCTGAGCCTTTCCCGGAGAGCGGGGGCTGTCCAGCCCCGGAGTCTGCACTCCAGATCCCCGGGGAAACTGAGGCACGAGGGCCGCCGCAGAGCCCCTCGCCTGCGCTGCCCTGCCCCGTGCGAGGGCAGGGACGATCCCATTCCAAACACCATCCCGAAGCCAAATGATCCTTAGGAAGAGGGCGGGAGGGTGGCGGTGGCGCAGCTCTGAGCCTGGACACGCCGTCCTGTCCCCGGGGGCTCCGGCGGGCACCAGTCCGTGTGCCACGGGTGCCGCCGGTTCCGGTGAGAGCCGGTCCTGCCACTGAAAGCTCTGCTGCCCTTTCTCCCGGGATTGTTTTCATCCCGGCCTGGACCGGGGCAGGCCCCGCCAGAGGCACATTGAACTTTCCTCTGCATCCTTCACCCTCTTGCTTCACCCTCCCGAAATAGCAGCGCCTGCCTGGAAACCTCTCCCAGGGCTGGCGCGGCCCCCGGGGTGCCCCAAATCTCCCAGGGCTTTTCCCAGTCCCCAGGGATGAATATGGGGTGCCCATCCCAACTCCAGGGTCGTGGCCACTCCTGCCAGGACAAGAACCACCAAACCCTTCCAGTGACCCGGGCTGGGGGTGCCCCGGTCTCCGTCCCTCTGCAGAAAGGGCTTTTCTGGGCTTTTCTGGGCTTTTCTGGGCTTTTCTGGGCTTTTCTGGGTCCTGCTGCCCTGCCAAGGGCTCCGGCTTGATCCATCAGCTGACATTCCTCCGGGAGGCCCCTTCAGGCCGGTGTATCCCTACACGGCGGGGCCGCCTGTGCAGCGCCACTCCCGGCTCCACCCCAGAGCCCACCGGAGCTGGAAGATCTCGAGTGGGTGACTCAGACCCCGCTGCTCCGTCCCTTGTCCCCTGAGGGTCTTTCCTGATGTGCAGCGCTCAGCAGGGCCAGGCTGAGACCCCCAGATTCATCACACCGATGGCCAGGTGGGCTCCCCCATGCTTCACCCCAGCCCAGGCTCTGCCCCCCCGAGCAGCCCCCCGGCTCCATCCCATGTCCCCTGAGAGTTTTTCCCGGGAGAACAGAGCCAGGCTGAGTCCCCCCAGACTCATCACACTGATGGCTGAGACCCCCCAGACTCATCACACCGATGACCGGGTGGGCTCTCCCCTGTTCCGCCCCCTCAGTGCAGGTTTCTCCCCTCTTCCGTGCCCCATCGGTGCGGGACCCCGCTGTCCCCGCCCGGTGCTGTGGAGCAGGTCCCGGCCGGCCCCGATCGCGCTCCCGGGGCTGAGCCGCACCTCGGGGAGGGGCCGGGCCAGGCAGGCGCACGGTGCGGCGGTACCGGGGCTGGCTCTGCTCGGCACAGGGGCAGCGGAGCGCCGGGCACCGGGGGCTGAGGCCGGTGAGCGGGGCTGGGGAGCAGGGTGAACCCTGCGGGACTGGGGGGCACCGGCAACGCCGACGGGAAGAGACCGGGACCGGGACTGAGAGCCGTCCGCCCCCGCAGCTCCTCCGGCCGGAGGGTTGGGGGCGGCTCCGGCGGAGTTTCGGGGCCAGGACCTGGCGGGAGAGCCGGGAAGCACCGGGACGGTGCGGGATGGGGGTGCGGGGGGATCGAGCGGGGGGAAGCGGCAGGAGGAGCGGGCCGGGGGAGCGGGGGAAGCCAACGACCGATGCGAGGGATCGGGCCGGGTTGCAGGAGGAGCAGAAGTGGGGACGCGGCTGCAGCCGCCGGGGCACAGGGGAAACCGGGCAGAGGGTGCCGGGGGACCGGGCTAGGGGACGCGCTGGGAACCGGAGGTGGCGGAGCTCCTGGAACCCGCGGGCACAGGCACTCCGTCCCAGCGTGGTGCTGGGGGTTCCTGTCCCCATCCCGGGCCTGGGGGGTGCCCGGTTCGGGGTGCTCCTCGGGGGATCGCGGGTCCTGGTCCCGGCCCCAGCATGTCCGTGTTGGAGTCTCCTCCCAGTGTCCTCCCCCGGCTCCCCGTGCCCTCCATGGGGTGGCAGGAATGGGGTGGCAACAGTGGGGACAGGGCCTGGGACTCCGTGTGCCATGCTGTGCTGTGCCGTGCCGTGCTGTGCCAGGCTGCGGCTGCCTACGTGCCAGCAGCCTGGACATGCAACCTGCACTGGGCCGGTGCCCAAAGCCAGAGAGAAGCGGGACAGGAGAAATGGAAACAGGAACGTGGTGGCACACAGGGACAAGGCAAGGGGACAGCCTTGTCCCCCAGTATCACCTCTGCCATCTCTGGGCCCACATTTGGTGTTTCCCAGGAATCTGTCAGGCACGGTGCTGCTCCTGACACTGGAGGAAGGGATCAGGACAGCCCCAGAGAATTCCCATGTTGGGAGGGATCATATAGGGCACAGAGGGACTGAGCTCCTCCTCAGCTGCCACCAACCTCCAGGCAAGGAGCCTGTGGGGAACGTGTGGCTGCCTGGTCCCATCTGGAGCTCCCTGGCCATGCTGGGTGAGCTCAGCTGTGCCAGCAGGGCAGAGCTCCCCAGACTCCACTGCTCACCACGGGATGCCCAGTGGGGACAACAAGCAGGGATGCTCCAAGCCAGGAGCTGATCCCCATGCCCAGACCCTGTGCCCTGACTCCGCTGTGTCCCACAGGGTCCCTGGATGCCACCACGGTGCAGGATGGGCACCACGGCCGTGCTGCTGGCCCTGCTCCCCACAGCCACCGCGCAGCCCACGCCACCCTCAGGCTGCAGCCGTGACCTCTCCTCCCTCTACTACAACCTCTGTGACCTCTCAGCGGGCTGGGGCATCGGGCTGGAAGCAGTGGCCAGCCTCGGTGTGGTGACCACCTTCGTGCTCACCATCGTCCTGGTGGCCAGCCTGCCCTTCGTGCAGGACCACCAGAAGAAGAGCCTGGTGGCCACGCAGGTCTTCTTCCTTCTGGGCACCTTCGGGCTCTTCTGCCTGACCTTCGACTTCATCGTGGGGCCGGATTTCTCCACCTGCACCTCACGCCGCTTCCTCTTCGGCGTCCTCTTCGCCATCTGCTTCTCCTGCCTGCTGGCGCACGCCGTGGCCCTCAACTTCCTGGCGCGGCGCAACCGTGCCCCACGGGGCTGGGTGACGCTGGCGGTGGCCCTGTCCCTCGCCTCTGTCGAGGTCATCATCAATGCCGAGTGGCTGATCATCACGGTGGCGCGGCGCGAGGGCGGCCCCGCGGACCCCTGCCAGCTGGCGGACGCCGACTTCGTCATGGCCCTCATCTACGTCATGGCCCTGCTGGTGGCCGCCTTCGGCACGGCCTGGCCGACCCTGTGCGGCCGCTACGGCCGCTGGCGCAAGCACGGCGCCTTCATCCTGGCCACCACCGGCCTCTCCGTGGCCATCTGGCTGGCGTGGACCGTCATGTACCTGTACGGGAACCGGCGTGCCGGCCACAAGCCCGCCTGGGATGACCCCACGCTGGCCATCGCGCTGGTCTGCAACGCCGCCACCTTCCTGCTGCTCTACGTCATCCCCGAGGTGACACACGTGACACGGCGCAGCCCCGAGCAGGCCTTCGAGGATGACGGCTACCCCACGCGTGGGGTGGGCTATGAGACCATCCTCAAGGAGCAGAAGTCGCAGAGCATGTTCGTGGAGAACAAGGCCTTCTCCCTGGATGAGCCATCCTTTGGTAGGCGCCAGGGCTTGCCGGGGACCCTCTCACCCTATGGCAGGGTTGCCAGCCCCTTGGGGACCTGGGGGATGTCCCCACTGTGGATGGCAGCGGTGGCTGGGTGAGGAGATGTCTGGCAGTGACCTGGCGCCTGCTGCTGTTGTGGTTCCCCAGAACTGGCCGGGCTGGGTGTACCAGTTTGGGCTGAGCCCAGCAGCCACAGGGAGCTCCCTCCCCAGCGTGGGGTGCCCGCGGCTCCTGCCCCTCCGCCCCAGGCCCACGAGACCCTGCAATAACACGGGGTGGTGACAGTCCCAGTGGGCATCACGGGCGGGCACAGCAGGTGTCTGTGCCCCATGGGGGAGGGAGGGTCCCCCTGAGCAGCACCTGCACCCAGGAGACCCTACAATAACAAGCCATGGGCAGGCAGCAGCGATGCCATCCCTGGGGACAGGAGTGTCCTGCGGGAAAGGCACAGCTGCTGAGTCAGCTCATTAAACATGCTAACGAGGTGCAGGGAGCCCCAGCGGGGTGGCAGTGGCTCCGTGGTGACTGTCCCCGTGTCTCAGCAGCCAAGAAGCCGGTGTCCCCATACAGTGGCTACAACGGGCAGCTGCTGACCAGCGTCTACCAGCCCACCGAGATGGCCCTGATGCACAAGGGGACGGTGAGTGTGACACCAAGGGTGGCCACATCCTGCCAGGAGCGACGGGCGTGGGGGACAGACGGTGTGGGTGACGGGCTCCCGTGTGTCCCAATGGCTGCTGTGATGGGGTGAGGTCATTCCAAGGTGGGGACCCTGTGGGGCTGGGGCATTCCCAGTGCAGTGACCTTCCACTCCCTGTCTGTCCCTCAGAGTGAAGGTCCCTACGATGTGATCCTGCCCCGCGCCTCCACCAGCCCCATGCCCGGCAGCGCCAGCTCCACGCTCCGAGCCGAGGACGCCTTCGCAGCACAGGCCCGGCACTCCAGCATCCCGAGGGACACCCGGAGCTGCCAGGTGGGTGAACGGTGGCTGCAGCAGGGGCAAAATCCGGCCCTGCCATGGTGACTGCTCGTCCCAGCACCAGAGCTCTCCACGGTGGGTCAGGGTGGACGACCGTGGTCCTGGTGCCACCGCAGTGCTCTGCCCGCAGGTGCAGTCCCCGTACAGCAGGAACCGATGGTGAAGCCCCTGTGACGCAGCTCCCGCAGCTCCCGCAGCGCCGGCACAGCCGCGGCCCCTCCGTCCCGCCCCCAGGGCTCGCCCAGCCTCATCCCACCCCGACGTGTGAATCCCACCCCGGCTGGCAGCCAGAGCTGGTTGCTGCCCCTGGGATGCCTGGACATGGTCCCAAAGTGCTCTCCCCTGCCCGTCTCACCTGGCCGTGGACCCCCACATCCCTGCCTCAAGGACTGGCTCCCGTGGGGACACTCCCAGCTGTGGCCTCACTGCCTTGGTGACGCACAGACACCCCACCTTCCCCACACCATGGACCCTCCAGAGCTGGGGAGCCCTGCCCAGGGCACCCTCAGCACCGAGCCCCTGGCCCCACACTGACCCCCACCAGCCCTGGGGACCCTGAGCTGAGCCAGCCCCATCCCACTGCAGGGCACAAGGGGACACCAAGCTGTCCCCAGCTCTGCCTCCTTCTGTGCCTCTGTTTCCCCATTGCTGTGGGTCCGGGGGATCAGTGCCTTCTTGGGGCTGGGGACCAGCCCCACCACAGCTCTGGCCACCTTCTCGGTGCCTTCCCCCCTCGGGGCTCGGGAACCCCTGCAGGGAGTGTCGACCCAGCTGGGCCCCTCACCCTCCCTGTGGCTTTCTCTGTCAAGTTTCCTTTCCCTTTTTTCAGGTCACCCCAATAAAGGTGTTTTTTTCCTACGATGCTGTCACAGGTGACCTGTGATGGGGGTCCCAGGTGCTCCCAATCCCACCGAGGTCTCAGCCCACTTAGGGGAGTGACAGGGGGCGCTCTGAGCAGGGTCTTCATCACCCCCATCCCCCAGCCGGGGCCGCTGGGCCGGGATCCCGTGGGCAGATGGGCTGCCGGGCAGGAGGTGGCACAGCACGGAGGACGTGCCAAGGTCGTGGTGGTTTTCCCGCTCGGATTGCCTTCCCCTCCACAGCCATTCCTCCTCCTCCGGGCAGGAAGCCTGCGGCCGGCAGTGCCATGAATTATTCAGGGCTGGGATGGCTCCGTGGGGGCAGCGGTGACCCGGTCTCCTTGAGCCGGAGCCGGGATGGCGGCGCTGGGGCTGCCGGTGGGCACGTGTGCCCTGCTCGGTGTCCACACAAGGGACACACAGTGGCACTGGCCAGGTCCCAGATATGGCTTTAGCTGGGGACACGGCCGCGGGAGCCGGGTGTTTGCAGCAGGATGTGGCCGTGCCCCCCGGGCTGTGCTGCGTCACCCGTGTTTACCTCTCACCTGTGTTTACCTGGTGCCTGGTGGCAGCGGGGACATTGCCCAGCAGCACCAGGCACTCCGTGTCACCAGGGCCACTGTCACCACAGCACACCCTCCTACCGGCCGCGGGCACCGCGTGGCACAGCGGGTGACCCCCAAAGGCACCTTCGCGGGGACACAGCGGTGACACCCTGGGGACGGCAAAGCCACCCGAATAAACAAGGTGCGAAGAGTGCCGCGCCGAGGCGTGGCAGAGGACAGCGGAGCGGCTCTGCTGCCGTGCCCAGCCCCTCCGGAAGAGCGGGATCCCACCGGCCCCGCCAGCGCCGGCCGCAGCGCGGGGCGGCCGCGCTCCAACAGGGAACGCTTTGTGCCGCCGGGGCCGCGGAACAGCGGCGCCTTTGTCCGGCCAGGTGAGGCAGACACGGCTGCGCCTCGCCGGGAGCAGCCCCGGAGCCTCCCCGGAGCCGGGGGCTGCCCGGGGGGGGTCGCAGGGCGGCGGCAGGTGGCACCGGGGTGGCGCGGGAGCAGCGGTGGGGACGTGGCAGCAACACCTGGCACCGGGGTCACCGTGACCGGGGCCAGGCAGGGACACGGGCAGTGACACCAGGGGCAGGGCTGTGTGTGGCTGCAGCCCCAGGGCTCAGGCAGGGTCACCAATAGTGACAATAAAGGCAAGTGACACCGCACAGGTGAGTGCTGTGGCATGCTCCATGTCCCCAGCACTGCCCCACCGGGCTGAACTGGCCAGGCACTGGGGTCTCCTCATGGCTGAGGAACGAGGCTCCTGACCCCCACCAGAGCCCTGCCAGGGCCAGCCCATGGTGACAGTGACATGCCTGGGACTGCCACCTGCCAGCACAGCAGTGTCCCTAAGGAATCCCTAAGGAATTGGGAGCACAGACACGCTCACACCACCAGCTCCCACTGGCAATTTTTACTCCAGGCAAGGTCCATGGCACCGCAGGGATCCCACTCCAGCGCTGAGCCGTGCAGTGTGTGGAGCTGTGGGAAGCCCCAGGGCTCAGCAGTGACACAAGAGCATGTCACAATGTCCCTCTCGAGTCCCAAAGTCCTCAGCCTGGACCAGCCCGGTCCCGCTCCAGCTGTTTGCGCCTCTGGATGTCCCTGTAGGCCTGGATGACGCGTGCCCGCTCCTCCTCCAGGATGCGCCGGCGAGCCATGGACATCCCTGGGGACACGGGGGACACAGGGGACACCTGGCTCTGGCCCAGGCGAGATGTCAGGAGGAGCTGCTTCCGTCCAGCCTGCAGGCAGAGATGGGACAGCTCAGGGATGAAGGGTGAGACTGCACCCCAAAGAGCTGTCACTGCTTCACTGAGGTCACCACTGTCCCCCAAGGGGTGGGTGGCATTGTCCCCAGAGCTCACCTGCTGGGCAGGACCCTGGCCCCTGGGCCGTGAGGTGAGGGTGGGTGGCTGTGTCACCACTTCTCCGAATGGCACCGTGTCTGCAAGTGAAGCCAGGGTCAGTGGGAGACCCCTGGGATGCCCAGCCCAGCTCCCCCCACTCCTCCATGTGCTGCCCCCCAGGGTTTGGAGTCACCTCAACCCCCCCACCCCATTCCCACCTTGGAACAGGCTCTTCTCCAGCATGGCCTCCTTCTTCTCCTCCTTTTTCTTCCGAGCTTTTTCCAGCTTCCTTTTCTGAAACCTGAAGAGCCACATTACAGGAGTGGTCAGGGAGCAAGGAACGAGTCTCTACCCCATGAGAGCCCCCCAAATCCCACAGCTTTTCCCCCAGAAGGGTGAAGCAGGCTCGTGGCTGTTCCCAGAGATCCATCCCCATGGAAAGGGGGCCCACTGCCCCCCAACCTGCACCCAGACCTGCCCTGCAGAACTGGGCAAAGGAACAGGCCACAGCCATGGGCTGGCCCCATCCAGCCCCCATGGTCTTGCTCTCACTCTTTTTTCCTTTGGGATTTCTCTGGAGCCGTCTCCTCCTTCTCAGGCTCCCGCTGGAGCTGGTTCTCGGCGAGGAAGAGGACGTGCTGCACCTCCTGCTCCATGCGGCAGATGTAGGAACGCTCCGACTCCCCCTTGCCCCTCCGGAACCTGGGCACAGGGATGTCCCCCGGGGCCTTGGGGCTCTTGGAGCCCTTGGACTTCTGCTGCTGCTTCTCCTCTAGGAGAGACGGGTGACATTTCTGCAGCGGTGACACCACGGGGGTCCCTCCGGCTGGCGGAGCACAGGTGGGACATCACCAGACAGAGGAGGATGTCCCACGGCAGGATCCAGCCGTGCCATGGGCTCCTGGGCCAGGCCCTGGGCCACCTGCTCGGGCCACCTGCGTGTCCCACCTGCCACCCGCCTCTTCCCAGGCTCTGGGCGCTTCAGGGCCTCGCGGCTCCGCATGAGCTCCCGCAGGCGGAACGGGATCTCCTGCTCGTCGGGGTGCTTGGGCTTCATGTTGTCCTTCTTCTCCTTCCTGCGGAAAGTGAGCACAGTGGGAGGACTGCAGGGAAGCACCAGAACCTGGAGACACCGGGACCCAGGCACGATGGGACACCGGGACACAGGCACGATGGGACACCGGGATCCAGGTGTGGAAGGATGCTGTGATTTGAGCATGGTGGGAAACAGACTCAGGGATGGTTGGACACCTGGACCGAGGCACGGGCTGACATGGGGACCCGGGCACAGGGACAGATCAGGACACAGACGCCGAGAACGGGTCCCAAACCGGGAGCGACCCCGATTGAATCCCGCGGGCACTGACCTTTTGCGCAGCGGGACGGCCGCCCCATGTTCCGATCTCGGTCCCGCTTTCTGTCCCGGTCCCGCTTTCTGTGACTGTCCTGGTCCCGGTCTCTGTCCCTGTTTCGGTCCCGATCCCGGTCTCTGTCCCTGTTTCGGTCCCGATCCCAGTTTCTGTCCCTGTTTGGGTCCCGATCCCAGTTTCTGTCCCTGTTT
>VWYP01011990.1:19659-45627 GCA_013400435.1 Pycnonotus jocosus
CCCTCCCTTGCCCGTGTCCCCCTCCCCGCAGTCGCCACCCCGTGCCCATGTCCCCGTGTCACACAGGAGCGGTTGAGCGTCCCCTTTAGAACGATTCGAGTCCCAGCGCTGCCCCCCAGCGCTCCGGGAACACCGATATTTACATTTGTCCCTTCCCTGCCTGATTCTCCCGGCCCGGTCCCCCCCAGCTCTGCCGTCCAGGAGCTCGGGTTTCCCGGAGCAGCTGGAGCCCCGCGTCTCTCCCCACTCCCTCATTCCTGGCCAGTGCAGTGCCCAGTAACACCAGTTGGGCCGGTGCCTGTGTGAATAACTCCCCTTGGAAGGCCTCATCCACCCTCCTGAAGGTCTAATTCCACCTCTGAGGTCAGAGCTTTGGCCAAAGGTGTTTTCCTTGGAGCCAGCTCCTGCCAAGAGCCCGGAGTGTTGGAATGATCTCCCCCGTGCTCACAGACATCACCCAGTGCTGCCCCAGAACTGCTCTCCTGGGGGTTTCCAGGCCCTGTGGAAGATGGGAACAGGAGGGAGGAGTGGGGAACATCAGGCTGGGGGCTCAGGGTGGGCTCTGTCTCCCCTCCCTGACCCGGGGTTCCCTCATTCCCAGATTATCCGTGTGCAGTCGCCGGAGGGAGTGAAGAGAATCACGGCCACGAAGAGAGAAACGGTGGCAACGTTCCTCAAGAAGGTACCCTAGGGCCCCCAGTGCCTTCCCAGGGGATGGGGCAGGGCTCCTGTGGCTCTGTCCTGTGGGAGATCCGTGTTTAACCCCCCTGGCAGCAGTGAGGGACAGCATTCCATGTGGAAAAGCACACTTGGATTGGTGTTCCTTGTGTTGTTCCAGAGGGAAAATCACAAATTTACAGAAAAAAAACTCCCTCAGCTTCTCCACTGGGGCTTCCTGGGGTGGGAACTTTCCTGGGAAGGATTTCTGGGATTCTCCCAAAGAAGTGGCAGCTGGGAAGCAGAAGGGGAGCTGTGGGATGGTCAAAGCTGTTGCTCCAGGCGGGTTCCAGGCTGGCTCAGCTGCTGGATTTGGGCTTGGAATATCGTTTGGGTGTGCTGTGTGTGCTCCTGGTTTTCCAATATGGGTTTGGAGAGAGCCAGGGAGGGATGGAGTGAGATCTGAGGAGTTCCTGGGGAGGGGAACACGCCAGGTGGGGCTGGCTCTGCTGTGATGCAGCTGCTCTGTTCTTCAGGAGTGAGCAGTTCTCCCTTTGCTTCCCTCCTGGAATTCCTCTGGAACCCTGGGACTGGGGGTTCTTTGCTGCATGACGTGTATTCCTGAAGGGAAGGCAATGGGAGCAGGTGGAAAGCTTCCCTTTGTGAGTCACAGCTTTGTCTGGAGCTGTGGCCCAGACAGGACAGCATTCCCTGACAGCATTCCCACCTGGCCAGGAAAAACCCCGATGTTTTCCAGGGCTGGCTCAGGGACACTCCCTGCAGCCTCAGCCAAGGCAAGAGGAGCTTCCAGGATCTCTGGAGCCTGTGCAGAGCGAGCTGCTGCTTTCCAGGGCTCAGGTTACCCCGGGGAACAATCGGGCTGGAAAATGCTTCCTGCCAGGACAAAAGCACCTGGAATTGCCTGTTGGTCTGGGGGAGGCTCTGTGCTCTGGCTGAGCTGGAGCAGAGTGTTTGGGTTTATTTCCTGCTGCAGGGTTTGCTTGGAAAAGGGCAAATTTCCCCACCTGAGATCTGTGTTTTGTTTAAATCCACATCTGTCCTACCTGTGCTGTGGATTTTAATGCTGGAATGTTCACCCAGGGGCTGGGTTTGGTGTTCAGGGGGACAGCTGTAACCAGAGAGGTGTCAGATTGCTGCTCCCATACCAGGAATTAGCCTGGACCTGCTCCAGAAGTGCTCAGGGAATAAAGGGCTGGAGAATCTTCCCTGTCTCCTGTGGCACATCCCGGGGGAAAAACACCCAAAAAAGTCACTCTGGGTGTGCTCAGGATCAGGAATTAGCTCAAACCTGCTGTGAATGTGTTGTGGGGTTTGTCTGCCCCCCAAAATGGAATTCTGTGGCCTGAGGAGCAGGAGCTGATCCCTGTGAAAGGGTCCCATTCAAAGGGATGGCTCAGTGCTGCAAATCACAGCCAAGCTGACAGGAAAAAAAAAAAACCACCCTGCTTTTCATGGCTGTGATCATGTGACAGCTCTTTGTGGCTCATCAAATTTGTCCTGTGGGCAGGATCCCATCCCTGACTCCGACCAAAGCCATGGGGATTGTTTTTATTAATAAAAATAAAGGCCTTTCACTTCAGAATTTAGAGCAAAACCTGGCAAATACACAAATTTAAACACCACTTTTAAACTGATGAAGTTCTCAAGGGGGTGAATGTGCAAATTATTTTTGCTGGGAAGAGGTGTTGGAGTGATTCCAAGTAAACCAGACTTAATCCGAGCTGGGAAAACCTGCCTGGGGACTGAGGGGTGGCTGTTGTGGGAGTGAATTCCATGGGAGAGAGGAGAAAAGGGGGGAAAACTGGACAGAACAGCAGGAAGAGGTTGAGTGAAGCAACTGGGAGATGAGAATGGTGCTGAGGGCAAAAGATCCACAGAGGTGGAAGTGTGGATTGTGGAATTCTGGTCGCAGGAGGATGGGAATGGCTTGGTGGCGTGTGCTGGTGCAGCTGGAGCAAGGAAACTGGGATAATGGAGAAGTTTCCTCCTCCAGTCATGCAGTGCTTGCCTGGTTGTAGCTGAAACTCAGCATTTGTTGTTGTGTGAGGCAGAGACAGTTCTGGTGAAGTTGTTGAAGCTCCTGGTTTAATCCACTGCTTGTTTTTCCAGGTGTTTCCATCTCTCGTTATCCCGAGCTCAGGAATGGGGGTGAATCGAGCTGAATTTCTGGAGGAGGAGTTCTCTGGGATTAGCTCTGGCTCTGAGCCCCTTTCAGGAGGCTCACACCTCACACCTTGTCCCTTTTCCCTGTGTTGCAGGTGGCCAAGGAATTTGGCTTCAGGAATAATGGCTTTTCCGTGTACACCAACCGGAACAGGACTGGCGAGATCACGGCGGCGCAGAACAAATCCCTCAACCTGCTCAAGATCAAGTGAGTGTCCCTCACCAGGACAGGGGGCTCCCCTTGGAGCTTTCAAAATGGGAAAAGTCACATCCCAGGAGCCCCCAGCTTCCAGTGTCACTCCTGGGACTGGGGAGGGAGGGCCTTGGTGGCTGTGGGGTCACAGTGGCACGGGTGAGGTGGTGGCTGTTCCTTGGGTCACTCCTTGGGGTGTGTTTGCTGTGAGGAGGCTTCACCCTGGATTTCCCTCCCTAATCCCTGCTTTCACCTCTTTATCCCAGCTTTCCCTGCCTTATCCCTCCACTTTACCCTCCTGTATCCCAGTTTTCACCCTTTCATCCCTGCCTTCCCTCCCACATGCCTGCTTTCCCTCCCTCACCCTCCTTTCCCTACCTCATCCCAGCTTTCTCTCCCACACCCTTGTTTTCACTCCTTCATCCCCACTCCCTCCTCCATATTTTCCCCTCATCTTTGTCTCCTGATGGAAGGATTTGCATTTATTGCAAATAAAAGCAGGAAGAGGTGGCTCACAGAGCAGTTTCCAACTGTGCCACCTGTGTTGCTCTGGTTAGAATTTGTGCCACATTCCATGCTCTTCCATGGAAGTTGGCTGCAGCTTCCTGAGTGTTGTGTCCCACAGCTTCCACTACCCTGTGTGCTGTTTCCCACCCTGCAGGCACGGGGATATGCTGTTCCTGTATCCCTCCAGCCCGGCTGGCTCCTCCTCAGAGACCATGGACACCTCTGTCTCCCAAAATTCCCGGCCTGGGGGGGGCCCCCAGGTGGTGGAAGATGAGATTGACCAGTACCTGATCAAGCAGGACGGAAAGATTTACCGGAACCGAGACCAGCAGCTGTAAGTGGGGCTGGGTCCTGTTCCTGCCCGTGGATCTGGGTCTCACCAGGGCCTGGAATGTCATGGCCCAGCCCAGCAGTCAGGAAATTACTGTGGGAGCTCCATCCTGAGTGCCCTGGGGACATTCTGAAGGGAAAACAGCCCCTGCTGTTGTCCTGAGAGGTTCAGTGGAGCCCTGGTGAGCCCAGGGAAGAAGCAGATACCCAAATCTCAGGGATTTTGGCAGGAGAGACTCACTCAGAGCAACCACTGCCTGGTGCTCATACTCCTGGATTTTGTGCTCCTAAAGTGCATGGAATTCTCTAGGTTAGGATGAACATTCTGCATTCTTCCTGAGCAGAGTTAGATGGGATACTGGGGAGAAATTCTTCCTGTGCCAGGGGGAAGCTCTTCCCAACCCAAGCCATTCCAGGATTTGCTGTCCCAAGCAGGAGCACTCTGTGCCTTCAGATTCAGCCACTCCTCATAAAGGAAAACATGGAAGTGAAGGGGAGGAGTGGAAGTATCCAGTGGCAGAGGTTTGGAAGTGGGACTTGGGTCTCTGCCTGCTCTGGCTTCCTTTCATCACGTGTCTGCCTGACCTCTCCATGAAACCAGGGAGTCCCTTTTCCTCACAAAAATGCACCAAAGTCCAACTTCCCAAAGCTCTTCCATGCAAGAGGCTTAGGGAAACAGAACAGCTTCTCTTTGTGTAAAAATAACACAACAACGAGTTAAACCCACCCAAAATCTGCTCTGGTGCTGCTAAAACATCCTCTGCTGGGAGGGGCCTTTTATTGCTCAGTGTTAATGACCCAGTTGGGTCCTGGCCTGATGTCTGCACTGGTTGTGGCCTTGAGGCTGGAATCCTCTGGAATAAGACTCCCGAAAAGCTTGGAGGGAAAATTTTAAAGGCAGTAATTCCTGCTTAAAGAGAATGATGTGTCCTTCCCCTTGGGGTTGCCCTCCACATGGTTTATCTGCAGTGCTGCAGCAGTGAGGAAGTTTGTGGAAAACCTTCCCAGCTGACCATAAATGATGGGATGTCACATCGCTGGAGCAGTAAAGGCAAACCCACCACTCTGTGGCAGAAACATTGCCCTGAACTTGCCCACTTTGGTGTTTTTTAATGATGGAGTTGTTCCTAGCAGGGAGCCGAGGCCCAGGGGAGGGTGTTGAGAATAAAAGGAGTTGTCTGGGCTGGTTCCTGACTTTGGGAGTGTGGATCAATCTCTGAGTGCTTTAGCAGCACTTAACTCTCCTTTCTGTACATTATCTGCCACAAAACATCCTTAAAAAAACCGTCCTGCAACTGGATCCCATCTATTGTTTCCACAGCCCAACCTCACTGCTGCTCTCCTGAGCCCTTCCTTTGGAATCTAGCACTGACCTGGTGCTGGGGATGTTTTCTTGTTGGTTTAGAGGTTTGGTGTTTTTTAAAGCAATCACCACAACAGGAGATGTTTTCCCCTCTGTAACTCTACCCAGCAGGGCTTTATCTCCCTGATAAACACACACTTCCCTGGTTGTTCCCTCCCTGCCTGATAAAGGATGAACATTTTGGGTGGCTTTTTGTTAAAATCACCCTGCCACGTGGTGGGTGGAGAAGTGCTCAGAGCTCGTGTAGATCTCCCACACCAAACTTACTCCAGAGAAGCTTTTACAGGCTGATTTTTCCATGATGAAATAAGATTTATTTCCTCTTCAATTTCCAGGTAAAATGAGATTTAACCCCAGTTCTCTCTCTCTCTGCCCAGGTGTCGCCACGGCCCCTTGGGCAAATGTGTGCACTGTGTCCCACTGGAGGTAAGAGCCCCAGGAAGGTGCTACAGACTCATCCCAGTTCCTCCCAGTAGGAACAGTTTTCCTAGGAATGCTGCCTGCCAAGAGGTGGCAGCTCCAGGCTGGAATCCTGCCGTGCACTGCCAGAGCTGCTGGTTCTGGGATCACCAAAGCTCAAGGCTATTGTGCCCCCAGGTTGACCCTGGTTAAAGCTGGTTTTCTGCAGTAATGAGTTTAACAGAAAGTTCTTCAAAGAAGCTCCATTCCCCCTCAGTCTTCACTTTTCCCTGGTTTTTCTTGTTTTGTCCCCTCTCTCCTGGATCCCAGCACTTCCCAGTTTTAACCACCTGGCACAGGGTACCCAGAGAAGCTGTGACTGCCCCTGGAAGTGTCCAAGGCTGGGTTGGACAGGGCTTGGAGCAAACTGGGCTGGAGGAAGATGTCCCTGCCCCTTCCCATCCCAAACCATTCCATGATTATCCAGGTTGAAGCAGCTTCAGTGATGCCTCCAGACATGCTGGGCTGTGTAATTTATGGCACAAAGCAGCAGCCACCCTTCCAGAGAGGATCCTGGATGGCTGTTCCTGGATGGCTGTTCCCCTCTGCTGGAAGTGCTCTGGGAGTCCTTGGCCACGCTGGAACATTCAGGCCCGTTTGTTGTTAGATATTGAAAGGAAAAAGCTTTTTGCTGTTGAGATTCTGATTTGTGGGGCCGATCTGTTCCCGGAGCAGGAGGCCACCATAAAACTCCCCGTTGTAAAGCTCCGCTGTTTTTGCATCCCAGTAGTAGCTGCCTTGAAAACGAGCCTGAATTTCCTTGATTGCTTCCACATTGGCGGGGTTGAGTGTGGAACATGCATTTGCTGAGGGATCAGGGTGTTATCAGACAGGTGTGTGACCTGCCTCTGCTCTGTGCCGTGTTTTTGGCAGCCCTTCGATGAGGATTATTTGAACCATCTGGAGCCTCCTGTGAAGCACATGTCATTCCATGCCTACATCAGGAAGCTGACCGGAGGGGCAGACAAGTAAGGAAATCTCTGGGTTTTAAGGGAATCTGGTTGGAGCTTCAGGTTTTTTAAACACAAATGAAAGTACAGGCAGATCTCAGTGTTGGACACGAGGATTGAATGGCAAATGGAGGAGAAAAAAAAACTTTAAAATTTGAGGATAAAAGGAAAAGGCAGGAGGGAAACATTAGGTCTGTCTTTTTATTTTATTGTCCCTATTTTATTTCTATTTTTCCTTTTCCTGTGGCAATATAATTCCTTCCAGGAAACACTCCTGATGAGAGGCAAGGCCAGATGGAAGGAGAGGAGTTCCCTAATTACACCAAGCTCCATGCCTGTTTCTCAGACTTAGTGGACATAAGTTACACAAAAGAGTAATCTTCTCCCTGCTACTCCTAAATACCACTGAGACTTTTAACATCTCTTTGGGAGATGCAGCTCAAGTCCATGAGACTTCCATTTGAAGGGAATTTCCCTTTCCAGGAAGCCTTGTGCACATGAAAGGACGATTTGCTGTGGTGCTACAATCTCTTGCTTCCCACACACTCCAGAAATGATTGTTCCAAAAGCATTTACTGTGCTAACAGCAGCCTTTTCTTCTCCTCCTTCATTTTCTTTCCCCCCTTTTCTCATCCTTCTCCCTGTTCTTCTCTCACCTTGCTTCCTTGCTTTCTTGCTTTCTTTTCTCTTCCCTCTTCCCCTTTTCTCCTCCCTCCTCTCCCAGAGGGAAGTTTGTAGCCCTGGAGAACATCAGCTGTAAGATCAAGTCGGGGTGTGAGGGGCACCCTCCCTGGCCCGAGGGGATCTGCACCAAGTGCCAGCCCAGCGCCATCACCCTCAACAGACAGGTGAGAGGAGCTTGGGCACCTGCCAGGGGACCTGGCTTTTAGTTTGGGAAAGGTGACTTCCAAAAAAGCCAGCCAGGAAGCACAAAGCTTCCAGGTGTCAGGGCAATCCTGTGCAGGTCTTCAAGCCTTGCCAAATGGGCTGCAAAATGTTCTGGGTCAGAATTTCCTCCCAGCGTCAGGACTGAGCTGGCAGCACTGGTGATGAGTCCTGGTGTTTAATCCTATTGTTTTTCCTCATGGGATCCAAAAGGCCACTCAGGTTCTGCTTGGGGCAAAGGTCCCAGTGAAGCCCCCGAGGTGCTGGGGGTGCTCAGCACATCCCACACTCCAGCCTGAGCAGGGAGCTGTGCTGAGGGGTGGGAGCTGAGCAGAGGGAAGGGGGAGGGAGCCCCCAGCCTCCCCCAGCCCTGCTGTGCAGGAGCAGCTCCGGAGGGTGGTGTTGTGTGTCCTGGGAAGGGACCCGAGCCAGCAGAGGACGGCCTGACGCTTGAACTTTGTCAAACAGAAATACAGGCATGTTGACAACATCATGTTTGAGAACCACACAATTGCAGATCGCTTCCTAGACTTCTGGAGGAAGACAGGGAACCAACATCTGGGCTATCTGTACGGCCGGTACACGGAGCACAAAGACATCCCGCTGGGAATCCGGGCGGAGGTGGCGGCCATCTATGAACCCCCCCAGGTGAGACCCAGGGGCTGCTCAGAACTGGGGGACACACAAACATTTTCAGTTTGGAAAACCTCACACAGTATTTCCAGCTGCAGGTCCACAAGGAAAACTGTCCTGAGAAGAGGTGATACCCAGGGCCCTCAGTGCCAACTCAGAATCAGGGAACACACAAACACCTTTTTAGTTTGGTATTTCCAGCTGCAGCTCCCCAAGGAAAACTGTCCTCATAAAAAGAGGACATGATTTATTTCCTTAACACCACTATCCACTGCAGCCACAGAAAGATTTTTAAACCCTGGGTTTGCTTTTTGTTGTTTTTTTACCTTCAGATGGTTTAAATCCAGGGTGGCTATAAGAGTGGATTTCACTTTTAATTTTTCCTTGATTCCTAGCTTTCCAGCAGATTCTGTGCTAGGAAAAAACAGATGCAGCCCTTCTTTCAGTTCCTTACCAGCTCTTTGGGAAAATTGAAGCAGCTTGATTAGATAGAATGAAGTCTATAAATTATTTGAAGACGAAATGCTGGAGAGGCTGAGGATGGCTTTGGCTGGAGCAGCCGGAATCCCCACTAGGTGGGGCACGGCACCACTCCTCAGCCGAGTGCTCCTCGTGTATTTCCTTCCTCCTCATGGTTTCTGCTCGGCCGCCAAGTAAAATTCAACAGATTGCCAGTGGAAAAGGAACAAATGGATCCTTGGGAGTGTGGCTTGAGAGCAGAGTGGCACAGGGAGGTCTCTGGGGTGACACTAGTCTGTGGTGATGCCCAGACCTCTGCTCCCACCCTCTGTTTCACTGCCCAGAGTGGCTGTACTGTTTTTTCCCCAGTTCTGTGTCACTAACCAGTGTCTCCTTGCTGCAGATCGGCACCCAGAACAGCCTGGAGATCCTGGAGGATCCCAAAGCCGAGGTTGTGGATGAGATCGCGGCAAAGCTCGGCCTCAGAAAGGTCAGGATGTGTCGGAGCTCGTGTGTCTGTGCGTGTGGCAGGGAAGTGGTCAGTAATTCTCTCCAGCTCCATGGGGTTATCCAAGTCCCTCTAGGTTAGCTAAATCTTGCTAAAATGTCAGCAGCTGTTACATTTTTGATCTGAAACAAATCCAGAGGGTTCTCCTGAGCACAGGCCCCTCTCAGGGCTGTGTGGCTGCAGTAGCAGGGGCAAAGCAGCACAAACTCCATCTTCCCTTTCTTTCCCCTGCAACAGGAGCCATTCCTGGGAACATCTCCCTGGCAAGTGCTGATTTGGCCCAGACAGATCTGGAGTTGCCTCTGGGCTCAGTTTCCAGGAGCAAGGGCTGCCCTTGGATTGTGTTCCCGTCCTTGGTGCTGCAGGGAGTCAGTGGTGTGTGGGGTTAGGGGTGCAGGTTCCAGCCTGCAGTGATCCCATCAGGATTCCCTGATTTCCTGACATCCCTCCAACCTGCACTGATGTTTTCCGGTTTGGGAGCAGCGTTGGTATGGTGGGAATGCCAGGAATGGGATGTACACAAACAAGATTTGACTTGCTGGAGAAAACCCGCCTGGGAGAAGGCTCAGTGCAGACTGTAAACATCTGGGGAGGGCTTTGTTCTCCCAGATAAGATCCCACCCCTCGCCAGAGGCTGGAGCTAAACTTCTCCCTGTGTTATTTATTTCCATGTTCTCCCATCAGATATTTTTAATCCGTGGGACTTAACACATCACCGAGTGCTGGGTGCAGGGTTTGGTCTGCCTGGGCTCTGGGGGAGTTGGGGTCACTTCTGCCATGGAAAGGTTAACGCTGTGGGAGCTGGGATTGGAGAGGGATCATCCCAAGGTGTGTGTCCATGCCACACCTCCGTGGAAGGATTGATCCCAAGGTGTTTGGACGTGTCACACATGTGTGAAAGGATTCCCTCCGAGGTGTGTTTGCACCACAAAAAGCAGGAATGTGCTTCCTGGGGTCACTGCTNATGTCACACTGATCCCAAGGTGGTTGGACATGTCACACGTGTGTGTGAAAGGATTCCCACCGAGGTGTGTTTGCACCACAAAAAGCAGGAATGTGCTTCCTGGGGTCACTGCTGATTCCAGTTTGGAATGAATCACACTCCACTATGAACTTTCTCTTAACCAGTGTGTGTGCAAGGTTCAAACTGGGATTGTGTGACAGGTTCAGACTGGGGCCACAGGAGCTGCTCTGTCACCCACGGGTGCTGGATCCCGCTCCAAACTCTCCGTAGGAAATGCTGAGGGTGGGAGCAGGTGGTGGCACAGAGGCCTCTTGCAGCCTCCAGATCTTTCCATGAAAAAATATTCCATAGTGAAACCTAATGCTGCAGGTGCCCTGGCTGGCCAGCTGGCATGCTGCTGCTCCTGGAAATGGGATTCCAAGGAGCCCAGCACAGCTGGGACAGCCATTCCCTGCAGGCAGCGTGCACAGGGCAGACAGGAGCCAAGAACATCGTGTCCTGTGAGCAGAAAATGGCTGAGCTCTTCTGGTTTCCTCTTTCCTTTTTTTTTTTTGTCTTTTTTTTTTTTTTTCCTTAAAGAAATGTTCTCCATCCCCCTTTGTAGGTTGGCTGGATATTCACTGACCTGGTCTCGGAAGACACACGGAAAGGAACCGTTCGATACAGCAGGAACAAGGTGAGATCCAGGTGTGACCCAGAGAATTCCCAATGAATTCCAGCTCCCCTGCCAGGCAGAGAGCTGAGCCAGGGCTGCAGCTGGCACTGGAATTCTTGGGAGATGGGGTTTTCCAGGCCCTTCTGAAGGAAAAGGAGCTGGAACCCTTGGGTATATTACGGACTGAACTGTTTGGGAGGCAGGCAGAGCTGCTGGAGCCCTTCACGCCCCTGATTTGAGGAAATGGTGCTCATGGAATCATGGAATAGTTTGGGTGGGAAGAGACCTTAAAGCCCATCCAGTGTCACCATGGGCAAGGATAACTTCCACTGTCCCAGGCTGCTCCAAGCCCTGTCCAACCTGGCCTTGGGCACTGCCAGGGATCCAGGGGCAGCCACAGCTGCTCTGAGCACCCTGTGCCAGGGCATCACCCTGTTCACAGGGAAGAACTTTGCCCCAAAATGCCATCTATCCATGCCCTTTTTAGGACTAAGAAAACTCCAGGGAGTGGAGTGGCATGTGAAGGAGAAACCCAGTGAGGCAGAGTGACTCAGAGGATGTTCCCATGGGCTGGGCTTTGTGACACATACGTGGCTCAAAACTTCGACCTCCTCAGCTTCCTGTCCTTGTAAACTCACTGATGTCCATATTTGGAAAGTGAAACTTGATTTTTCAAAAAAAAAAAAAAAAAAAGGTGTGTAGAGGTGGGTGGGACAGTCCTGAGCCAGCCCAGGGCTGGGGAGCTGACAGGTCACATTCTTGTCCCGAACTCCACAGCAGCTTTCCACGAAAGCGTGTTTTCCTGGGGTGTTGGTCGTTTTCCTTGGCTGCAGCCCAGGGAAATAGGTCTGGGCTACGTCACCTTGTCCTTTGGCTGATTGGAGTCCGTGCTCTCCCCTCAGGACACGTATTTCCTGAGTGCAGAGGAGTGCATCACAGCTGGCAACTTCCAGAACCAGCAGCCCAACATCTGTCGCCTCTCTCCCGATGGGCACTTTGGATCCAAGTTTGTCACAGTTGTGGCTACAGGTACAGACTGGCCCCAGCCCTCTGGGCTTCACCTGAATTACCTCTTGTTAGTAGAGGAATATGCCAAAAATCACATGTCCTGCTCCCCATCTGTCCTGTTTAACAAGGGGTTTGGTCTATCAGCTAAAATACTTCCTCATTCTTTGTTTTATCCCCTCTACAGTTACTCACTCATTATTTATTTGCCTGATTTTTACTCTACAACTGTTCAAAGATACTTGTTTGAGGCTCAACCCCACCTCTCTGACCCAGAAATCACTCTCTGCCTGCAGCCAGGGCAACAACTGTTGCTCACTTTTTGTTTCAAATCCTTAAGCTCCACATTCTGTTGCCTGGAAGCAGCAGTGCAGAACCACAACACTCCAGAATTATGGATTAGTTCCTCCTTCAGGAGGGATCTTTACCTCCCTCATGTCACTGTCAGGGAAACCTGACAGGGAAAAAAAAAAAAAAAGTATTTGGAATCATTTTTTTGGCTGAGTAAAACAGAAGCTCCTGCAAAGTGCTTATGGTTAAACCCTCTGGTTTTAGCCGTTTTCAAGGAGTCTCCAGAGGCACCGTAGATGGGCTGGGCTGGGCTGGGGGGACACTGGCATGTGCTGGGAGGGCTGGAGTGTTCCCAGTTCACTCTGTTCTTCTCCATGGGGTGACACATGTCTTCATTTAAACCTTCCCTGGAGCAGAATCGCTGGTTCTGGCTGTGTTTAACACAATGAAAAAACCCTCATGACTTCCAAATAACATCCAGAGTGAAAAGTGAAAGTGGGTTGGGACATTGCCTGCCCTGAGCCTGGCTTTGTAAGGGTTCCCAGGGCCTTTTTTTCAGTGAAAAAGCTCTTTTTTTAGTTAACAGGCCCATGCCTGTACATTCCAGACTGCTAAACACATCCATCTCTCATTAAATATAGATCTGTATCTCTCTTTGTATATGTATTTTTTAATTTTTTCTTTTTTTTAAACAAGGTGTTTTACTGAGCAAACACACTGCGTTCAGGCCTTCCCCCGTCCTGGTCTATGTTTAATTTCTAGGAGTGTTTGTTCTGGAGCAGTGAATGATTGAGGTTACAGATCAAAGGGTAGAAAAGGAATATTTCCTCTTTGCTGTTCCAGCTAATTTCATTCTCCTCTGTTCAATCAGCCCAGCAGGTTCTATTTAAACACTTGAGTCCCTCTTTTTGTGCTGTAGAAATTTATTTGGATAGTTTGCCTCAACTTTGCCTTTAAATCCTCCACATGGATTAATTCCTGTTCCCTCCTGAATTCCATAGCTTTGGAAATAGTAACGTTTTCCTACCATCTGCCTCCCTTTTCTCTTTCCAGTTGTATTCCAGTGACACATGACCTGATGTTGCTTACGTTATCCAAATGAAAGCGCCAAGCATGTGATCCTTCCGTGAGCCAGGCTCTTAATTCCCACTTTCCATGTCAGATTTCCACCAAACCATCCAGTACAGGCTGAGAAAACATTGTTCAGGCTTGGCATGAGCAGGTGATCTGCAGCTCAGGGATCCTTGGGAGTGAAACAAGGCCACAGAAGCTGCAATCCTGAGTGTTGTTTGGAAAAGGAGGAGATACCTGCAGGGTAGTGGAGGGTGATGCTGTCAGAGCCCCCAAAAGAGCAGCTCCTCCTCCTTGGAGCTCCTGGCAGAGCATTCCTGCTGTTCCCTGGGCTCTGTGCTCTTGGGATTGTTGTGGAAATGTGTGTGGCTGTAAAAATGTGGAGTTTAGAGGGAATTCTTGCCTGAAATTCTTGCCATGCAGCAGCGCCAGCAGCTTCATCTGGATTAGCCTTGTGTTTAATCATGGAGTCCTGGAATTGTTATGGTTGGGAAAGAGCTCCAAAATCTTCGAGTCCAACCTTAGTGCTGCTCTTCCAGTCGTTTCTGTTGGAGTTACACCAGGGTGCAGCATTTTCAGGAAGAATTTCTTCATGGGAAAGGTTGTGAGATGGAGTCCCCACCCCTGGAGGTGCCCAAGGGTGTCAGCCTGGGTGACAACGTGTGGATCGGTCACAAATCCATCTTGGAGCTGTTTTCCAAGCTCAGTGATCCTGGGATCTTTAACCATCCTCTCCTCCTGCAGGTGGTCCTGACAACCAGGTGCACTTTGAGGGGTACCAGGTGTCGAACCAGTGCATGGCCCTGGTCCGGGACGAGTGCCTGCTGCCGTGCCGGGACGCGCCGGAGCTGGGCTACGCCAAGGAGTCCAGCAGCGAGCAGTACGTGCCTGATGTCTTCTACAAGGTGAGGGCTGAGGGCCTGGGCAGCTCCAGGATGTGCCCCTGGATCCAAGCATTGATGCTGAGGAGCAGCAGGGAAAATGTGCATCCAGAGCGGGTCCGAAATACTCGATGTCATAGAGGAATGGTTTGGGTTGGGAGGGGCCTTAAAGCTCATCCCATTCCACCTCTGCCACTTTCCACTATCCCAGGGTGCTCCAAACTCCATCCAGCCTGACCTTGGACAATTCCAGGGGTGGGGCAGCCACGGCTTCTCTGGGTAAACTGTGCCAGGGCCTCATCTCCCTCACAGGGAAGAATTTCTTCCCAATATCCCATCTAACCCTGCCTTCTGGCAGTGGGAAGCCATTCCCCATGTCCTGTCACTCCATCCCTTGTCCAAAGTCCCTCTCCAGATTTCTTGGAGCCTCTTTAGGCACTGGAAGGGACTCTCAGATCTCCCTGAAGACTTCTCCAAGTTAATATCACTGGATGAATACCCCCTCCTCTGCTCCACATCCTTCCAGTGCTGAAGAGCCCAGAGCTGGAGGCAGCTCCACAGGAGGGGTCTTGGAAGGACATGAGATGTCACTGCTGTCCCTGCCTGCTGCACTTTGGGGTTGGTGGTGATGGATGGAATGTCATTACTCTCTTGCCAGTTGCTCCTGGAGCCCTTCAGCCCCTCCTGTGCCTGCGTGGCCAAGTTGGGAAGTCTGGATCAGGCTCCCTGTGGATGCTGATAGCGCTGCCACTGCAGCCCAGGGCTCCTGCTGCCCCATGAGCAGGGACAGAGGAGTTAATTAATGGCACTGCTCGCTGGCTAATTAGCTATCCATCACCCCCTTAGTTATCTCTTTCCTGTCCTGTCTGCTCCTGCTGCCTGTGGTAAAGCTGTCCTTTTAAGGAGCATGGGATAGGGAAAGCTGCCTTTGTTTGGGAGGAGTGGAATGGGGGGACTTTGCTCCAGCAACGGAAATAGAGCTGGTCAGAGTGTTCCTGCATGCCCTGAACGTGGGACTGGGAAGTGCTGGTTTCCACCCCTTAGTACCAGACTGCTGGCTTGCCTTGACCCCACCTGGAAACAAGGAACACCTCTGGGGTGAATCCAGCACTGGAGAGGGAGAGCAGATGGAATCCTGCTCTCTCTGGAGCAGGCAGCTTCCTCCTAGGAGCTGATAAGCCAGGGCTGATTACAATCCAGCGGAGCTGGGTGTGCAAAGGTTGGCCCTGAACGTGAGGAGGGTGAGATCATCTCCTGGCGTGCCCTGATCCCGCTCTGGAGCAGCCCAGGCTGTGCCACACTCGGGCAGCCTCACAGGAGGTCCTGCAGGTCTGTGGCCCACATGTGGCCCACCCGGGGTGCTGGGAGCAGCAGGAAGCCGGTGGGTGTTCCCAGAAGGGCTTCACTCCCATCTCTAATCTGAAGCAGGGAGATAAACAAAATGGGAACGGATGGCTCCAGCCTTCTGTGGAAATTTCCATCATCCACTGATTCACTGGGTCGGGCTGCAGCTGATTTCATATTTTAGAGCTTCTCTCCCTCACTGCCCTTTTCACGGAGCACTTGAGGATGGCTCTGCCGAGTGGGATTCTCCCTCAGCCTTCAACAGATTTGGCTCTAGGATCCCTCAATTATTTTTGAATGTTCTGAAATCTGTGGAAAGCTTAGTCACTCCTGGCTTGAGAAACCTTTGGGGTCCCATTAAATGTGCAAGGCTTGAGATCAGAGACACTACCTCATCCTGGGATGGTGACAACAGCCGTGCCTGAGCCCCGGTGAACTCCAGGAGGAGCAGGAATCTGGTGGCACAGGATGGAATCTTTGGGGTCCAGTACCTTGCTCTCCCTTTGTCCGCAGTCTGTGATGTGGGTTTTCTCTCTGTGCTGACCCCCTCAGCCAGTTTTGGGGAAAAAGCTGCACTTTGAAACAGTTGCTGTTATCTCTGGGACTGTGCAGAGAAAAGTCCCTGTGCGTTCCCATACAATATCCAAGTATTCATCTGAAAAGCCCTTTAGGATGAAAGGAGCTCTACAAATTAATTCTAATTGGATGAGGACCAGGAGGCCGATGTTTGTGGAGTGTGGATGTATTTATAGAACAGCCAGATGTGAGGCAGCATCCGTGGAACTCGGATGTGTCCGAGGGCAGCGCGGTGGATTCACCTCCGGCTTGTGAATGGGAAAAGGGGCTGCTTTTCTTCCATGGAAATGGGAAAGCTGATGGCACTGCCATTGTCCTGAGGTTTTCCTGAGCCTGCAGCTGCGTGGTTTCTGTATTTCTTTACCATTCCCTTTATGTTGGCCCCTCGCCTGCTGCTCCGAGGAGCCACCCCCGTGGAGTTGGCTTTGGACATGCAGCCGTTGCTGTCCTGGCTCAGAAAGGGGGAGCTCTGCTCAGTCGGGAACTCGAGGGGTTTGGGGGCTGTGAGAACAAGTTCCTTTGCTCTGAGGTGCCTCCCCAGGTAAGATCAACCAGGGGGAAGAACGGATCCCTCCCAGCCTCCAGGAGTGTCTGGGAAGCAGCAGGGTTCAGCACTGGTTCCAGCTGGAACGGGGCACAACCAGCATGTGCTGCTTGGCCAGCTCAGCACACGGAGCTCAGGAAGGAGTCCATGACGTGCAGGCACAGGCACAGGTTGGGATAAAGACCCTGTGAGTGAAGATGATGATGTTGCAGCAGCCACTTCACCCAGTTTCAGAGCTGGATGAGGGTGAGCCTGACTGAATATCCCACTCGATTTTCCATCCTGTCTTCTGTCCTTGAGCAGCCTCCTCTGTCCATCTGGTTTTAGAAAACAGCTGGATTGATTTGGATTTCGCTGAGAAAGTACCTTGGGTTGATATTCAACGCTGAGGGAGTGTTTAGGGTGCAGCTGGAGGATCTCTCCCTGAGGCTGCTGCACCCTGTCCCTGCTGTCACCTCTTCTCAGTCCACTGGCCCAGGAACTCTGCGGTGCTGAACTGCTCCACCATTAATTTCATCAGCTGTGGGAAGAGATTCTTGATGTTTTACAGATGCTTTAAAACTCCTGGATAATTGGATTTGGGGGCTGGCTGGCTTTGTCTCTTATCACAGGTATTTGTGACAGCTCAGCGCAAACACTATGTCATAGTCATCCTCCTTGCAGTGAATTGCATTTTCCAGCTGCCTTAACATCCCCCCAGAGTTTCTTTAGGCTGGTTTAATGTGCCTCCAGAGTTTCTTTGAGATGGTTTACCATTCTCCCAGAGTTTCTTTGGGATGGTGTAAGACAAAAGCTCTTTACAAGCCTTGTGCAAGAGCCCTTTGCCCTCGAGTCCTACACGTGCTCTGAGCTCTCCTGCAGCTGAGCCATGTCTGAGCCCTGGCCTGGCACCAGTGACACGTGTCCCATCCCTCCCTGGGACAGCCTCGAGCCAGGGCCCTGCTTTTATTAGAGCCCAGCAGGACCTCCAAGGCAGGCTGTCCTACCATGGCATTGGAAATCCTCTTCCCAGGGAGAGCCAGGCTGCAGGGAGTGTTCACTGACGGGGAAGGACTTCCCTGGCTGCCCTCCCACCAGCTCATGAGCTGCCTTAGCCTTAAATGTCCCAGCTGCTCCGGGGAGGAGGATGCTGGATTAGCTCAGCAGGAGTCTCCTGGGAAGGGTTTCAACTCTCCCTGACCTGTCACTTGCTCTTGGAGAAGTCGCTTGGTTTCTGCTCCTCAGCCGCGCTCCCCGTGCGAGGGGCAGGACTGGCCGGGAAAGCGCCAGGAAGTCAGCAGAGGGAAGAGCAAAGCTGGGATTTATTCACACATGGGAAGGACAGATGGCTGCCGAGCTCCGCCGTGCCTTCAGCAGAGCGAGCAGGTCGGGAATGACGGCGTGGGATGCGGGATGCTCGCAGCATGGGATGGTGACAGCGTGGGATGCTCACGGCTGTCCTGGGACACGGATCCCCAGCCTCCCTCCTGGCTGGCATCTCCACAGGCTCCTCACTTGGCTGCTCCCCTCTTCCTCCATGGATAATCCTGAGGCCACCCAGAAGTCTTTCCATCCTGCTGAGGTGTCTGTGTTCCCACCCTTTTCCCTGTTCCTCCTCATCCCTGTGCAGCTCCTGCCTCCAAACAGTGGGTTGAAAGGCTCTAATCCCAGCCTTGATGCAATCTCCCCTGGGATGATGCATTGTCCAGACCCTCCAGGCCTTGCTGCTGGATTTTTGTCCCAAAGCCAAATGGTCTTCACTCCATTAACCCCTTCCTGGCCTCCCTTTGGAGCTGGTGCCACTGGGTTTTGGGGGTCTCAGGCTGCAGCAATAACAGGGTGCTGGGAGGGTCCTGGTGATGCCAAGCTCGGGATAAGGATCTTTCTCCCAACAATCCCAACTTGATGTTTTTTAAAGCCTTTAAAACATAATTAAATAATCCTGGTGGTGGGAGAGGAATGTTGGGTTTTGGGGGACTGTCCTGTGAGGATCAGGACATGTCCTCGGCTCAAGAGGAGCGAGGTTCCAGTTTGTGGATGTCTTGAAGGCCTCAGCAGCATGCCATGAAAAAGCAGGCATTTAACATGGAAATCCCCAGAGGGGGAGATTAAAGCCAACAGGTGCTGGAAAAATGTTTCTGCATATTAGAACTTAATGAGATTGGAAAATGAATTCCAGATGGGCTAATTATGCGTGAGTTGTTGCAGGTCCCTTCATGCAGTGGCAGGATTGTGTTTGGGAAGTTGATTGGATCTGATTCCTGCCTCTTGTGGTATCACTGAGATCTAGAAGCAGGTTGGCTCTGAGGTCCTGTGATCTCCCAAAAAAAGGGCTCCACGGCTCCTCCTGCTCCTGTTGGAGTCAGAGAGATCTGAGGCCACAACCTGTCATGTGCGAGGAGCAAAGATCCTTATCGGGATTGCCTTTCAAAGGAGCTTCAAAGACTGGAAGGGAGATTTTTTTACAGAGGGAACAGTTGCTGGGCCTTGGGGACGGGGTTGGGAAGGGGGGGCTGTGCCTGGAGGGGAGCAGCGTGCCAGAGCCTGCTGGGGCGAGGTCTGACTGGGAAGAGGGATGGTGCTGGCTGCTGCTCCTCATAGCAGTGCAGTGTAAACACCAGGGAGAGCGGGGGAGTGGTGTTCTCCGGGAGAAAACACGGCTGGGAGAAAGGGGAGGGAGTCCTGGAGTCAGCCCTGCATGGTGCTCCCTGGCTCAGCCCATGGGATGCTGCTCCCATCGCGCACAAAGGACTCGCAGCCTTTGGGGGTGACAGCTCCGGGTCCAGCTCCCGCCACCAAGAGCCCATGGAACGTCCAGTACAACGTCCCTGACTGGGAATTATGGGTGTATGATTTATGTGGGGCTCCATGAATGATTTATGCCACGTTAAGTGATGATTTAGGGAGAAAACACAACCCCCTCGTACGGAATCTTTAATGAAAAGTGTCAGTTCTCCAGGATTTATCTCCGAAGCGGCGTTTGAACCCGGTGTGTTTGACATCAATCACGTCTAATTGTCAGGTTATGATTAATGAACATATGCCGGCCGTTTGTCTGCCTAATTAAACTTTATGTTCCCTTCGTCTGGCAAAGCAAAACAAGTTTACGCCATGGGATGTGCTGGTTCCAAGGGTCTGGGTATGAGAAAGTGCCAGGATTCCCAATTCCCAGAGGAAGAGTTGGTTGAGGCACTCCTGGACTTGCAGAAAGGCAGGTTTGCCTTGGCTGTGGAGGCAGAGGTGACCTGTCCCTCTCTTTAAGATAGAGCTGCTTCCTAAATGGCATTTAAAATCATGGAGTGGCAGGATATCTGGAGTTGGAAGGGACCCATCTACAAGGATCATGGAGTAGATCCTTGGATACTTTACACTCCTTGGATAATTCCAAGCCTCTCTCTAGTGGGCGACAAGCCCAAGGTGGTTTGTGGCCCTGCACTCTGTTGGCTCACAAGGAAACAGGGATCCTGATTCCAGAGATGCTGGAATTACAGAGATCTCCAGCCCCAGGGAGCAGCAGGGAATTGGGCAGCCCTGCACCACCCATCCAGGTTCTTTTCCACACCCTCAGTGATCTGCCAGAGCCCAGGATTCTACATGAGCATCTCCAGGGCAGGATCCCTGGGGCTTCACACCATTTCCATGCTGAGGAATAATCCAATTGTTTTTCTTTCAGGACATAGACAAGTTTGGGAACGAGATCACCCAGCTGGCTCGCCCGCTCCCGGTCGAGTACCTCATCATAGACGTGAGTATTCCCGGCACGTGAGATGGTCAGAGTGCTAACCCACCTCTGAAATTCCCAGGGGAAGAGATTCCTGAGGCAGATTATCCTCCTCTGCCTGCTGCTGCCAGGCATTCCTAGCAGGGAGGTGGCTGCCCTGCTCCGTGGGGTCGGTGTGGTGCCAGGGAACACATTTGTTTTCCAGGAAAGCACTGCCTGGTGCCTTATCAGGGCTCTGAGCTGGCCCAGAGCCACATGGCCGGGAAGCAGCAGCCCCACGGACCCGTGTCCCGGGCACTGCCTAATGAGGAAACTCCAGAGCAGCAATTAGGGATCCATCTCCTTCAAGTGACTCAGCAGGTTGTCCAGAAATGCCTTTTCTTGGAGGAGGGAGTTCACTCTCTGGCACGCCTTGGCCAGAGCAGAGCTGCTGCCAGGCACGGCACAGCTCAGCCCCGGGGGCTAGGAAACAAAGTTACGGCGTGGAAGGCAGGAAAGCAAATAATTGGGATGCCAGATGATATTGCTGGAGTTTGGGGTGGTGCCAACAACCATTAGATCCACCTGGAGCAGCTTCTCTGGTCCAGCTGCCCCTGGCACAGGCAGTGCCAGAGCACAGGAATTCCTGCAGGAGTAAAGGCACCTGTTCTGAGACAGCTGGGGTGTCACTGGGGTGAAAACAGAGGGGTGGAATGTGCATTATGATCCCCCCCAGGATCTCCCTCCATCGGCAGCTGCCTGGCACAGGGCACAGCTGTGTCAGGATCTCTGTATCCCAGTGTCCTGTGCAGAGAGGGATGCTCTCTGTTGGCATCATGTCCCTCCAGCTTCCAGAGAAAGGGAGCCAAGGGGTGTGGTGGTGGAATATCACTTAAAATTAAATTAAAAGACATCAGATCCCTGCAGGATCCCTCACTGTTTGGCTGAGCTGGGATCATAGCCATGGCTGTTCTTAGCTATCTGGACTTGCCTCCCATATCCCACTGGTCTCTGATCATCCTTCCTTGGATTTTTTTTCTTTTTTTTTTTAGATTACTACAACTTTCCCCAAGGATCCAGTCTACACTTTTTCTATTTCTCAAAATCCATTCCCCATCGAGAACCGCGATGTGCTGGGAGAAACTCAGGTGAGGGGCAGTTCCTGACTGAGAGCTGGGTCCCACAGGGATGGGCCCTGCCTCCCTCGTGCTCACTGACATCTGCAGAGGGACAGCTGTGCCCTCAAGTCACCCCTTCCCAGCTCAGCTTGCCAAGGTCCTTCCTGCACAGAGCAGTGTCTGCATGCCAATGCTGACTGCCGGCCGCTGCTGAGCTCCTGCCGGATCCACGACGGGATCAGAGCTCCCTGTGCCTGCCAGGCAGCTCCAGAGGGGCCAGAGGGCTCCAGCCCCACGGTGACAGCACTAACCTGCTGAGAGTGGGGTCTGTTCCTGCTCCCAGAGTGCTGCCTTCTCTTCCTGGATGGAATCTTTAAGCACAGAAAGCTGTTCCTGCAGAGGATTGGGAGGAAGGAGCTGCTCTGACCTCTTCTCCCTGTTTTCTGTAGGATCAGGGCTGGAGTTGCCTGGCTCCCTCTCAGCACCTCTTGGATCTGAGATCAGCTCCGTGGGTGTTGGGGTTGGTCCAGAGATCATTTTTCCTGGAAGTTGTTAGCTGGGATTCAGTCAGGCAGGCGGGGACCTGATTGTGGGAATGTCCCTGCACATTGCAGATGATAGCCAGAGGGACGGGAATATCTCTTAGTGGATCCAAATAGGAACTGACTTCTCTTCATTACTGTCCCCTCTCCCCAGGACTTCCACAGTTTGGCCACGTACCTGTCCCAGAATACATCCTCCATTTTCCTAGACATCATTTCTGATTTCCATCTGCTCCTCTTCCTGGTCACAAACGAGGTCATGCCTCTGCGGGTACGTAATGGGGCTGGGAGGGTCCTGTCCCAACACCATCCCCCCCTATCCCAGGGCCCTCAGCCCCTCTAGAGGTCCCTCAAGTGAGTGGAGGTGACCATTCCTGTCATCCCATGATCCTTGTGCTGGCTTTTCCCGACCAAGCTCTTGGGAACATCTTTAAAGAGTTTTAAAACCTTTTTCAAGCTCTAAACACAAAGCCCCTGAGCTGCTGGGAGCACTGAGGGGGGTGGCTGTCCACATGATCCCAGAGCCAACTTGGCTGCGGCTCCCAGAGCTTGGAAATGTTTTAAAAATTATCTCAGAATCAGGAATTTGGTGGGAACAATAAGGAGATCAGAGCCCCCAGAAGTCAAGGCCAGTGAGGCTGTGCAGCTCTGCTGCCCTTGGCCGGGCACCGGGGGCCTGGCGGCTGCCCCGGCACCGCCGGAGCTTCCCGGTGAGATCCAGCTGGGCCGTGTTGGCCGGAGGCTGCGCATGTGCGAGGCAGCCGGGATGACCGTGGGCAGCTGGAGATCAGGATGGGAACAGGCATGAGGGCTGGAGGGCTCCAGCATGGAGGGATTGCACCTCTGGAAGTTGGGACTGGCCCGCAGTGCCAGGACAGTGTCCCACAGGGGTAGGGAATGCCTCCTGGAAGCAGAGGAAAGGAGCTTTTGGGGTGTTGGGATCTGTCTGAATGCTGGGGAGCAGAGGGATAAACTGGGGCACCCTGAGGATGTCAGGAAAGGGGGAACAGGTCAGATTCAGGGTCCTGCCTTGCACTTGGAGGGGTCCCAAGTACTCATTTCCCACCTGTGATTTCCAGGACAGCATCAGCTTGTTGCTGGAAGCCGTGAGGACCAAAAATGAGGAGCTTGCACAGACCTGGAAAAAATCGGAGCAGTGGGCAACCATCGAGCAGCTCTGCAGTAAGAGGAGGGTCCCTGGGGAAGGGTATCCCTTAGGGAGGGGGGATCCCTTGGCAGAGCTAGCTGGGGGTTGTATGGAGCTGCTCCCAAGCCGCCACAGAGGCTACTGGAGGCTCGTGAGGAGGAAGCTGTTCCTTGGTCATGGGATCTTGGAATAGTTTGGGTTGGAAGGGATCTTAAAGCTCATCCCACCCCCCTGCCATCTTCCACCAGACCAGGTTGCTCCAAGCCCCGTCCAGCCTGGCCTGGAGCACTCGCAGGGATGGGGCAGGGCTGAGGAGGGTGGGATGTGCAGCTGATCCCAGCACTGCCCCGGGCTCTCTCCCGCAGGCACGGTGGGTGTCCCGCTCCCGGGACTGCAGGAATACGGCGCCATGGGGGGCTCGTCGCACGCCGTGGCCGCGGCCATGTGGCCCTGCCAGCACTGCACCTTCATGAACCAGCCGGGCACGGACCACTGCGAGATGTGCAGCCTGCCCCGTTCCTAGCCCCGCTCCTGCCCGGAGCCACCCGGAGCAGCCGGCGCGGCGCTTGTCCCTTCCCTCTCCTCCCTTCAGCTTCCAGCCCGGGCTGTGGAGCCAGGCACGGGTGGCTCCAGCCCCCCGGTTACTCCTCGCTCCCTTTTGGGGGCTCCCAGCCCGGACAACCAACGCTTTCCTCAGCCCGTGCCTGGGCTGGCCCCCCACCACCCTCAGCTCCTGCCAGCCTGCCCCGGGGGAGCTGGCGGGCTTAGGGAGCTGCCCGTGCCCACTTCCTACCCAAGGAAGAGGGGAGAGGGAGGCTTTGGCATCTCCCTGCCCACAGCTTTGCTCTCATTCCCTGCCTGCCTCAGTGCCTGGATCCCGACAGCTCCGGCACTGGCTGGCCCCAGCGGCACGGGCAGGTGGCTGTGACGTTCCCAGAGCAGGACAGGCACCCCTGGACACCGAGCATGGCACTGCTTGGTGAGCTTTGGCACCCCGTGGGGGCTGCGGGAGGAGCGTCCCCTCTGGGTGCCGTGTCTCCCGCACTGTGCACGGTTGGGCTCCCAGGGAAGGATTGTGGGGCAGCCACGTAACTCGGGCACCCACCTCGCCTCCATCCTGCCCTGGGAGCCAGTCCTCCAGTTGGTGCCTTCCCACATCCCTCGGGAGCGTGTCCTGGCCCGACCTGGGGGGTAGTGGCCAGGGGAGAGGGGCAGGCGGATGCTGGAGAGGCTCAGCCCTCCTCTCCCAGGGCCTCTGACCCCCAGGCCAATCCTGGAGCTCCCCAGCCCTGGCTCCGCGGGCTCTGGTTCGATCCCGGGGGCACCGGTTCCAGCACTGCCCCGTGTCCCCTCATGGGCGGGGTCCGGAGGGCCTGTCCTGCTCCAGGACTGCAGTGCCCAGACCCGCCCCTCGCTGGGGCTTTCCAAAGGCTTCATCCCAAGGCCCGGCTCCGGGCTGCGGTTGCTTTTCCCCTGGGTGTGCTGGGGTTGGGGGCGCAGCGCTGGGAGCGCCCGGGCCGGGCTGGGCTGACCCAGGCGCGGGGGCTGCAAGTAACGTGGAATAAAAGCACCTCAAAGTAGAGCCTCCTGCACTCTGTCACCTGTCCCGGGGTGCTCCACATTCCCAACGGGAATGAGGGAACGCTGCACCCCAGTGCGTTGCCTCGGCCAGGGTGGGGCTGGGATGCTCTGTGTGGAATCTGGGGGAGTCTCTCCCACTGCTGTGTCCTGCACTCTGTCACCTCGGGTGGGGCTGGGATGCTCTGGGATGACACTGTGCCCCAGCACGGTGCCACCATCTGTGCCAGGATGGGACCGGGATGGCTCAGTGTTCCCAACTGGAACAGTGGGACCGTGCCTCCTGTGCGTTGTCACCTGCGACCAGCCAGCTGGGCATTCCCTGCTCCCCGGGGCCGTGCCGCCTGCACTCCATCACGGCGACGGGGCCGGGACGCTCCGCATTCCCGGCGGGGCTGTGTGTCCGGGCTCGTGTCCGCGGTCTGTTTGCAATCAGCCCCGGAGCCGCGTGCGGCCGGGCCCGGTGCCAGCCCCAGCCTGGAAAAGGGGGAGCGGGAGCAGCGGCGGCCAGAGCTGGGGAGCGCAGCCCGGCGAGCGGCGGCAGCGGGAGAGGGAGAGGGGAGGTGGCACCTGCCCAGCACGGCCCTGGGGGACACCGTACCACCCTTGGGGACACGGGGACACGGCCGCGCCATGGCCCGGCTGCTCCCCGTGCTGCTCCTCGCAGCTCTGGGCTGCGCGGCCAGGCCGGGCCGGCGGCCGGCGGCGTGGGATGATGGAGCGGATGGTAATGGTCACCCCTCGGGACCTCCGCCCCGCTCGGGACCCCCTTCCCACCGGGCTGTGGGCGCGGGGAAGCGCCAGACTGGGCAGCTGCCCTGGGTATGGGGCTGGAGGGGTCCCAGGTGAGGGGCTGGGGGCGGCTCCTGCTCCTGGGGAGGCTGCTCGTGGTCCCAGCCCAGCCCCTCCAGCCCAGAGACCCTCGGCGAGGGGCTGCGCCAACCTGACGCTGGTCCTGGACAACTGGAAATTCGCCATCACATCCCAGCTGCGGAACCTGCTGCTGTCCGACCACCAGACCGTGCTGCCGGACTACGGCCGGTGAGGGGCCGGGGGTCCCTGCCGGGGGATAGTTGGGGGGATATTTGGGGAGATATGTGGGGATCCCTGCCCTCACGCCGCTGCGCCCGCAGGATCCCGGCGCTGTCGGGGGCCCTGGACGAGCTGTACCGGGATTTCCGCGGCCTGAAGGAGCAGCTGGGCCGGCTCTCGGATCGCTTCGCACAGCTCGAAGCCTCCGTGGAGCAGCTGAGCCGGGCCCGGGGCGCTGCAGCCCCCCCGCGCCGGGGAGGGGTTCCCCAAAGCCCCCGCAGGGCCCCCGGGACCCCGCAGTGAGGGACCGGGGCGGGGGCGGCGGCCGGGGGCTCAGCCAGGCTGGGGGGACACAGGGACATCACTGGGGGGGCTCAGATTGGGGGGCATCACTTTGGGGGGTGTCAGAAAGA
>VWYP01011990.1:62992-71891 GCA_013400435.1 Pycnonotus jocosus
TGCCAGGGACATCCCAGGGCTGCAGGGTCCCCCCAGTCAGGCCAGGGCAGTGCTGACCCTGGGCCCCTGTGGGTGGGGGGTCCTCAGGGGTCCCCCCAGGGGGTGGGTGTGGGGTGTCCCAGCCCCCCTCAGCCTGTGACCTACACTCAACTGCATCTGTCCCTCTATCCCTCCCACCCTGCACCTGTCCGTCTGTCCAGCCATCCCTCCTCCTGTCTGTCCCCCTCACCGCAATTGCTCTGCGCCTGCCATGCTGCCATCCCTGCGTCCGTCTGTCCGGCCTCCTCACATCCATCTGTCCATCCAGCTGTCCATTCCTCCCTGCATCCATCTGTCCATCTGTCTGTCCACCCAGCCCTGCGCTTGCCTGGCTCACCATCCCTCCCTCCCTGCATCAATCTGTCTGTCCAGCTGTCCATCCCTCCGTGCATCCATCTGTCCATCACTCCCTGTGCCCGTCTGCCTGTCCGTCTGTTCCTTTCTGTGTCCATCCGTCTGTCCAGCCACCCTTCCATCCCTTTGCCAACCTGTTTGGTCTCTGTCCGGCATGTTCCTGTCCATCTGTCTGTCCTTCCCAGCATGCAGCTCTCTGTCCCTCCACTTGTCCATCCATCCTTGCGTTCTGCTGAGCCCACGTCCGTCTGTCCATCCTCTTCCCTGTCCCCCAAATATTCCCCCCACGGTGTCCCTCAGTCCTCCCCCAGTGTCCCTCTGTCCCCTCCCTGTCCCTCTGTCCCCCTCTGTCCCCTCGGTGTGTTCCGCTCTGTCGCGATGCGGCCGCCAGGGGGCAGCACGGCCCCGCTCGGGGGCCCGGCCCCGCCCATGGCGCCCCCTGGCGGCCGGCGGTGGGCTCTGACGGCGCGCGCCGCTGCCGAGAACAAAAGCGCGCCCCGACAGCCAATGGGAGCCCGGCTGCCGGCTCGGCCCTCGCTGATTGGCGAAGGCTCGACCAATGGTCAGGCAGAGTTGCCTGTCCGTCTGAGCCCACGTGGGGAGGGGGGAAACAGGCCCTGAGTGATCCATCCCCGATCCATCCCTGTATCCCTGATCCATCCCCAATCCATCCTTGATCCATACCCGATCCATCCCCAGTCCATCCCTGTATCCCTGATCCATCCCCAATCCATCCTTGATCCACTCCCAATCCATCCCTGTATCCCTGATCCATCCCCGCTCCATTCCCAATCCATCCCTGTATCCCTGATCCATCCCCGCTCCATTCCCAATCCATCCCTGATCCATCCCTGTATCCCTGATCCATCCCCGATCCACTCCCGATCCATCACCACTCCATCCCCACTCCATCCCCTGATCCATTCCTGGTCCATCCCTGATCCATAATTGGGAGTTCCAGGGATGGTCGCAGCACGAGGGAAACTGAGGCAGAGCCAGGAGCGGAGCCGGCGCCAGCAACGGTTCATATATTTATTCATAAGCCAAGTTATCCATAAAAAAGTTCCATAGTAAAAGGCCTTTACAGGAATGGCGGCTCATAAAACCTTTGTTTAACCCTTTGCTCCTTTTTTTTTTTTTTTTGTCCTTTTGGGTTATTTTTTTTAATCCTGTTTTGCGGGATTTTTTTTTTTTTTGTGTGTGTGTCTTTTAGTGTTTACACTGGAAAAGCCCCTGTACATATTTTCCAGGCAGCGGCGGCGGGACGGGCCAGCGTCCGCCGGCCCCGCGGGGTCCCCGTGGTCCCCCCAGGGTGTCCCCCCCGCGGTCACCCCACTATTGCACTGGGGACGGCGGCGCTGGGCCCCCCGCCCGGGGCCAAGCCCCCCGCCCTGGCCCCCTCTGTACAGCGCTCCCCGCTGTCCCTGTCCCCCCAGGCTGGGGGACACAGTGCACTGAAACGACCCCCCCCNAACTTCCCGGAAGAAATACAATATTTACAGGCAAAATAAATAGAACAACACACCTGATTTCTGCTTCACCTGCTGGCAAACAGTCAGAGGTACTAGGGAAAGTTATGGCTTGTAGGGGAGCCCCCCACCACACACGTCCCCCCCGATGTGCCCTCAATGTCCCCACGTCACCCTTTTTTGCATAAGAGCCGGGCGGGGTCAGCACGGGGTGGGCACCCCGGGGGTCAGCACAGGATGGGCACCCCGTCGGCGGTCACCAGGCGCCCCGTGGTGGGGTCGTAGGTGCCCGCCAGGTAATAGAGGTCCTGGCGGTCCTGGCAGCGGCGGCCGCGCGTCAGCTGCTCGTAGTGCTCCCGCCCCACCACCTGGCACTTGTGCGAGATGGTCTGCACGTCGTTCTCGTCCTCGTGGCACGACTGGTACAGCGCGTTCTGCGGGGACAAGGCGCCGTCACTGCCACCACCTGGGCTGGCATGTGGCTACCTGCTGTGGGATGTGGCTGCCTGGCTGGGGACATGGCTACCTGGTGTGGGATATGGCTACCTGGTGGGGGACACAGCTGTGTGGGATAAGGCCACCTAGCCAGTGACAGGGCCACCTGGTCAGGGACATGGCCACCTGGCACGGTGCATGGCTACTTGACACCATACATGGCTACCTGATGAGGTGCACAGTTACATGACATGGGACATGGCTACCTGGCATGGTATGTGGCTACCTGACACCTCACCTGTGTGCCAGACATGGCATGTGTTACCTCACGGCTCTCCGACATGACACATGGCTGGACATGATGTGTGGCTACCTGACGCGTTATGTGGCTACTTGACATGATGCATGACCACGTGACATGGCACATGGCTACCTGACATGGTGTGTGGGCCATATGATGTCCCACGTGGCTACCTGACCTGGCACGTGGCTCCCTGCCCCCACAGCCAGCCCTGCCCTCACCTTGCCGTCGCTCTGGCGCTTGCCCAGCTTGGTCTCCTCGGGGTGGTAGAACCACTTGACCTTGACCACCATGTTGCTGGCCCAGGACTCCCACATGCTCTCGATGCGGCCGATGTAGGGCAGGTTGGGCCGCCCGGCCGACAGGAACACGGCGCAGTCGCCCACGCGCAGCGTCTCCTTGCCCCGCACGATGGCCTTGTAGAACAGCTTCCGCGCCTTGCCCTTCATGCCGCGCCGCTGGGGAGGGGACACGGCCTCAGCGCTGGCACGGGGACCCCCAAACCCGCCCTGCCACAGGGGGATGTGGGGAGCAGTGCCAGGGCAGAGGCTCACAGAAGGAGGGACACAGCTGCTGTCACAGACACTGCCAGCTCAAGGGACACAGCTGGTGTCGTCACCACCCTGTGCTGGCATTCACACTTGGTGTCACCAGCTCCCTATCCTGGCTGCCCATGTGCCAACAGCACCCTTCCCCACCCTGCAGCCAGTGCCACCAGCATCCTGCAATGGGCACCCACACTTCACAGCTGGTGTCCCCAGAACCATGAACATCCAGGGCTCTGCCTTGAGCACGTGGCACCTGACACGTCCCTGTGCACCTGCACCTTGTCCCTTGCACTGACCTGCACCCTCTGCCCCAAGCTGTGCCTGCTCCTTCCCTCCCACACTGTGCCAAGGTGGGTGCCCATGGCAGGCACTGTGCCAGGAGCTGGGTGCTGCCTCTGCCACGGCAGCTGCCCGTGGGGTTCCTTACCTGCGTGGGGTTCCCCGACCACCTCCAGAGCTGGCGCGCGGGCAGGAAGGCGGAGATCTTTGGCCGGTTTTCCACCGAGGGCAGGCGCTGCCGCCGGGAGAACTCTTTGGCTTTGGCGAAGCTGAGGGGATCCTTGCGCTTGAGCTTGGCCTTGGGGCCGGCGGCGGCCGCCTTGGACAGGAAGCAGCGCTGGGGCGCGGCGCCCTTGGGCCGCAGCGCGTCCGGCTGTGCCAGCAGCGCCGGCACCGGGTGCGACAGGCAGGTCTGCAGCAGCAGCGCCGAGTCCTCGTCCTCCGAGCTGTAGGAGGAATCCTCATTGTCCGAGGAGCACAGGCTGGACGTGGACATGGAGCCGGAGCTGGACGAGGTGGAGGAGCCCGAGGAAGAGGAGGACACAGAAAGGCGCGTCATGAAGCGCGAGGGGACGTCGGCGCCGAGGCCACCCGCGTCCTCGTCCTCGTCCATGTCCGAGTAGGAGCTGTGGCAGTCACTGTCACAGTTCAGGGCGAAGTCCCCGTGCCCCGAGTACTTGCGCAGCGCCAGCCCCACGGGCAGCGGGTGCGTGGCTGCACGGCCCCGGCGCTCCCGGCCGCTCAGGCCTGCATGTCCGTAGCCGTGGCTGCCCAGCGGCCGCTCCAGCCTGGCCCCAAAGTCCTTCTCGGCCAACAGCAGCGCCTTGCACGTCTTGTTCTTGGGGGACGTCACCCCTTCGTGGTCCAGCTTGACCAGGAACTCGCCGCCTGCTGCCTTCCTGCGCCCGCTCCTGCCCACCTCGGCCTCCAGCCGCTCGGCTTTCTTGGAGCGCAGCAGTTTCTGGGCTGCCGGCAGCACCAGCCCGGCGCCGGCACCGAAGGAGCCGTAGGAGCTGGCGATGCGGCCAAAGGAGTCGGCGCCAAAGGCGTTGCCAAAGACGGGGGCGGCGAGGTGGTGGTGGTGGTGGTGCAGAGGGAAGAGGCTCTCCTTGGCCCGCAGCTTCTTGGCGCTGCCGTTGACCTGGAAGAGGTTCTGCAGCACGGCCGAGCCCTTGTTCGCCGCCTTCCGCTTGGTCTGTGCCACGGCGGCCCAGCTGAGCAGGGACCCTCCGCGCCGCCCGGCCGTGGGGTCACCCAGAGCCGGCCCCCGGCCCCCTGACAGCCCCTCCACGGCTTTGCCTGCAGAACACAGGGGTCAGGGGTCAGCAGGCAACAGGAGCAGGGAGGGAGGGATGCTCTGGGGATGATTTCTACCCCCATTGTGCCACCCCTTCCTCCAACCCCAGCTCCTCACCTTTGCACCCCAATATTCCCAGCCCCCTTAACCCCATCTTTGCATCCCAGCACCCTTCCATACATCCCTGCATCCTTCCATGAATCTGTTCCTCTGCCCACATCCCAGCACCTTTCCTTGCACCCCAACAGCCTCCCCCACACCCCAGCACACTTCCCCATATCCCAGTATCCTTTCCTCATTCCAAGAACTTTTTCTCACATCCCAGTACCTTTCCCCCAGCCCAGCAGGGGATCCTGCTCCTTCCCCTCCATACCACTTTTCTCCTTGCTGGACGCCTTCCTGCTGGAATTCCGGGGGGGCTGGGGGCCGTGGTCAGGGCAGAGCGTGGGGGGCAGCGCCCCAGGGGTGCCCACGTCACCACACGCCCGCTTTGCCCGCCGGCAGGAGCTGGACACCAGCAGTGCAGGGGAGGGCTCGGTGCCTGCGGGGAGTTGGGGGGCAGCGGGGGGTCAGGGCAGCCCCGTGCTCACCACACAGCCCCCCAAATCCCGTGATCCCACCCCAGCCCCTCACATTGGATCTTGAAGTCGGGGGGCAGCAGGCGGATGTTGGACACAGCGATGTGTCCCGTGTCCCCGTCATCGAACTCCACCAGCACGGCCTCGGCGTCCTCCTCCTCCTCGTCACTGGAGGAGCCTGCGGCACAGCGGGGCTGTTGGCACGGGCACGGGATCCGCGGCACCGCCCGCCCCACCGGCCGAGCCCACCCAGCCTCACCTCGCACCACATTCCCCGGGTAGAGGCACCGCGATTTCTGGCTCCAGTAGGCGCAGACGCGGGTGCCGGGTGGAAGGCTCCGGCGGGACTGCGGCCGAATGTCGAGGACCTGAGGGGAGCAGCCTGTCAGGGCTTGTGGGCTCCGGGAGCCCCTCCCTGACCCCTCACCCTGATCCCCACCCCGAGCACCCCCGCTCACCGCCTCCTGCAGCAGCTGCTCCTGCGAGTAGATGTGCTGCCGGTTCCCCCGCTCACCCTCGATGATGATGCTGTAGCTGGGGAGGGGGCACAGAAGGGTTCAGCATTCACCTCAGTGCCCCCTCAGATGGCTGAGACCCCCCCCCAAGTGTCTGTGACCCCCCAGAGGCTCCACTCACATGTCGGGGGGCTGGATGGTGCGCACGCTGCCGGCGTAGAGCAGGCTGTCCTCCTTGGGGATCAGGATGTGCAGCCCATCCCGCAGATCCTCCTTCTGGATAGCGCAGGCATGGGGCACCCCCCCGCGAGCCCCCCCTGCCAGGCAGCCTCCCAGCTCCTCCTCCTCCTCCGAGAAGCTGCTGTTGTCGTCGAAGTCAAAATCATCCTCCACAGTGAAGCTCTCCAGGAGTTTGCTGACGGCCCGGCCCTTGCACTGCAGGAAGAGGCTTGGGGTGGGTGGGGGGCAAAGGGGGCCGTGCCAGGGTGGGGGGCACCCCCCACGGGTCTCACCTGTTTGGTGGCCACTTTGCTCTTGACCTTGGCCAGTTTCTTGCCCTTGCTCAGGATGGTCTTGGCGCTCCGGGGGGAGAGGGCCAGCGAGAGTGCCCCGTTCTTGCGCTGCACGGGGAGGTCAGGGCTGAGCCCTCTGTGTGACCCCAGCCCCCCCAGGGCTCACCAGTGCCTCCCACCACCCCAGTCCCTGCACTGGTGCCCTCTCACCTCCACCAGCACCCACAGCCTGTGCAAAACCTGCCCACACCCCTCTGCACCCTACGGTTCCATCAGCGCCCCACAACCACTCCCAAAAACCTGCACCCACATCTCACTGGAACCCCCCAATAACCCCAGCCCCTGCATGGCCTGGTCCCATTGGTGGCCCCAGCCCACTCAGATGCCACATCTCCCTGCCCCTGCACCCAGGGGTGCCCCCAGCCCAGCCCACACTCACCCTGAGGGCCGCCTGCAGCCCTTTGCTCTTGCGGGTGCCCTTCTTGCCCCTCTCTCCCAGCCGAGCCCCCTCGTCCCGCGGCCCCAACAGCCGGGGGTCGGTGCCCCCAAAAAGGCTGCTGGGGTGTCCCGGGGGGCTGGGGCCGCCAGGGGCTGAGGGCCTCAGGCTCTCCTTGGCCTTGGCTTTCAGCTTCTTCTTGCTGCCCTCGGGGCAGCTCCCTGCCTTCCGCCGGCCCGGCACCTTCTCCAGCTTCCCGGCTGCCCCCGGCTTCACCGGCCGCCGCTTGATCTTCACCTCCCCCTCGGGGCTGCCCAGGCGGCAGGGACCTGGTGGAGAGAGGGCACCCCATGGGGTGACAGGGATCAGGGCACCCCATGGAGGTCCAGGCTTGGAGCACCTCACAGCTGCCCATTCAATCTCAGCACTTGCCCCAGTGCCCGCTGGCATTCCCGGGGTGAATGCCATTACCTAGCAGCCCCTGCCTTTCCTTTTTCTTCTTGGCCTTCTCGTTGGCCTCCATCTTCACCACGGAGGATGGGGAGGGTCCCAGCACAGCCACCGGCCCTGTGGGCAGTGACAGCCCCGGCTCCTCATCCCCCTCCTCACTGTCCGTGTCACCCTCAGGTTCGTCTGAAAGAGGAGAGGATGGGGGTGAGGGACACTTGCACACAGGGGTGGCCCCTGCACCCCCAGTGAGGAATGGGGTGAGTTGAGGCCACGTGTGACCCGCTGGCATGAGCCACCCCCCACATCTGTCCTGACCCCCCCAGATCCTGCACCCCCAGTTTTGACTCTGAACCCCCAATCCCGTGCCAGACCCCAGAACCCCAACCCCAGCCTCACATCCCCATCCCCATGCCAGATCCCACACCCTCATCCCACACCACCTCACAGCCAGCTCCTCACCCCACCCTTGTACCCCGTTCTGAGCCTCACCCCACTACTCCCAGCCCAGACCCCTCACCCCCACCCCAATCCCACACCCCACCCCTGTGCCAGCCTTGCCTCTGAAGTTGGGGTGCTGCCGGGAACCGGGGTCCTGCCCCTGGTACTTGGAGCCCTTGGAGCCCTTGGGCCGGTTCAGCTTCTTCTGGATGCGGGCACCGGGGTTGGGGTCCCTCCGGCGGAAGGGGCTGAGCCCGGGGGGCAGCCCCTTGCCCTTCACCTTCTGCTTCAGCTGCGACACCCCATGAGTCACCACACAGGGCAGAGGATCCCACACTGGGGGGACTCAGGGGGTGCCAGGGGTAGAACAGACCCCCCCAGACCCCGTGGGACTCACCGGGGAGCCCTGGAGGCTGCTGAAGGTCCCCCCTGCCAGTTTGCTCCTCTTCTTCTGGGGCTCAGGGTCCCCCCGCAGCTCAGCACACAGCAGGGACAGGCTGGTCTTCACTGCCCTGGGGGGAGTATGGTGTGGGCACAGGGTCCCTGCACCCCTTGGGAGAATCTTGCACCCCTCAGCTTCATCCTGCATCCCCCAGAAGGATCCAGACCCAACCCTGGCTGGCTCCTGCATGCCTCAGCTGCCGTCTCCCTCCTCCCCCTCCCTCCCTCCCCTCTCTTGCTAACGTTTTGTGACATAAAACCTGCAGCTTAATTTTTTCCCCTGGGCCAGTGGGGGGGGACACGAGGCACCAGTCACTCACTTGACCTTGCGGCTCTCAGCCCTGCCCAGGGCACTGGAGTGTTTCCTCTTCCTCGGCCGGCCCGGCCCACGCCGCGCTGGGCTGCGGGAGCTCTCGTCACGCCTGGGAAATGGGGGCAGCGTCAGCAGAGCCCCCACCACCACCAGGACAAGGACAGGCCTGGACTCATTGCACAATGACTGTCAATGCTGCCCCTATTCCCCCAGGCTCAGGATGGGGACAGGGACACAGGCACGTACTCGTGGTCGTGGCGCCGCTGCAGCCTCACCAGCTCGCGCTGCTTCTCCTTGTAGCGGCGCTGGAGCTCGGCCAGGCGCATCCGCACCTCCACCTCCTGCGTGTTCAGCTGCTCCATGGCCGCCTTCAGCGGGCACACCTGGGGGGCCAGGGGGGGTTTGGGCACAGCTGGCAGTGCCAGCGGCCTCAGAGCCAGGGCTGAGCCCGGGCACAGCTCGTCCGCCTTCCCACCCCCTCCAGCAGACACTCACGGCCTTGGTTTTGGGGGTCCAGGTGTACTTGCGCCGGGGGACGCGGGCGCGGGGCGGGG